>LKNJ01000631.1:2987-48865 GCA_002120245.1 Maccullochella peelii | reverse complement strand
TATATGGTATTTTGAAGACACCCACAGTGTGACACAGTGTACAGCCATTGAGTTAAAGTATATACAGCATTACTACTAAATTAAAGGGCTCATAAAACCTATAGAATTTCTCAAGGAAATGGCTGTGCAACTTGATAAAACTTCAGAAATGTCCAGTCTGAGGACTTTTGTTGCAAGTTATCTGTCCTCTCTCTTATGTCATGTCCCCTCTACACTGTCTGATATCAAAATAAATGGAAAAAATGCCCCAAAATACTGTGGAAAAAAGAAATCAGAAACGTGCTTTTCCTGTTGTGCCATGTCAAAAAAGGCACAACAGGAAAAGCACGCTAGCTAGGCAGATGAATAAAGTGTTCATTTATTTCCATGGATTTTGTTTTATAGTTTCATATCGCTTGACCTCTTTCAAAGACCTGTGGATGTCAAAAGTGCACTGTCATTTGCGTGGCTTGACATTTTGCAGACACAAATTGCAAAGGTGCTGCACTGGACCTGAATTTGAGGGCATACATAGGGTTGACTCAGTTCATGCCAACTGCTGTCAACAGTCTGGATTACGAAGATCTGCGTTTTGACAGGAAGCTCTTGGGGATGCTGAACAGCAGATCAAATCCATGTGGGAATCTGTTACACCCGACACCAGAGCTAACACCAACAGCCTGCCACCAACTCACACGCTTTCATCTCCATTCTTAGCACAGACGAACGTATAGACTGGCCCACATAGGAGATGAAGTGTTCATCTTCATTATCTGCCTTCAGTGTGTGTGTGTGTGTGTGTGTGTGTGTGTGTGTGTGTGTCATACCGATTCACAGATCTGTCCTCCTCCACCTCTGCGCTTTGTTCGCTGCTGCAATTGTGCTAAGTCATCATGAATGTGTGCCCAATATGTGACACCAGGGTGTGGTACAATATTTCCGGGGTTTGCACCATTCCCTCAGGCCCCCACGGTCTCATATGCAGAATGATATGTGTGCTTCTTGGCCTCTGTGGGGTCCTCAGAGGAGCATCTATGAGCGGATACAGATTCAGCTCTGAGATGCCAAAATGAAAACTCACCCCATGCTCTGAGGATAGGGCTGCGTCTCAGTCAACTCATGGTTTATTAATGACATTACTTAAGCAGGAGGCTGGCCTTGACAGGAAGGAACAGCATATTCTGAGCACCAGGGATCAGGCACACAGGAACTGATACTGTGTGACATCATGAGTGTGAGTTATACAGTATCAGAGTTGTTAGAAAGGCTGATGCAGTATAATTAAAGTGGGCAGAGAAAAGCATTGCCTGAACTCACATTGGTTTTATTTTTGAATACATTTGACCAAAAGAGAAAACCACAAAGTCATGTAACACCCATTTTAAGCAGTTTGTTTACAAGGGCTACAAAATAAGAGAGTGCTTTGAGTGCACTCTTGTTTCAGATACTGTACACTTTGCCCAAGGATGGTGCTGTTCTGCCTTCAGATCGTAACTGTCTGTCAGCTGTCAGGGGGAAGATGGTGGATTTACTACTGCTCCCAAAGCTGCGATGTGTGAGGTCATGTACCCTCACAGACCTTTGGGATTCCTGTTACAAGCAGGCACCCGCCACCAACCCCAGACAGTAACACTGCCACATGATCAATGCTTATGGTGCCTATAGTGCCAATAGTGTGGCAACTAGGGAACAGGGGCTTGGTTATGTACATACATGTGGTGATAGATCGGTCTTACAGACCCAGTCGAGTCCTCTGTCCCCTCTTTATTACTGCACGTACGCTGTTCGTGTCTCGGCTGCGTAACCTGATCCAGCCCCTCCTATATCTGGAGCACAACTCCTGAACTGTCATTGGCTGCTTTGCTAAAATTAACATACTGACCCCTGTGAAATGCATTCTGGGAATATCCTGTCTTTGACTTAGCCTTATGGGGCCAGTACTGTTTGCGTTCTTCAGATGCAGCAATGAGGTCATCATGTAGACCTCATCTTTCTTGCTCCTTATGTTATAGAGATGTTCTCAGCCACCACATAATAATCCTACATTTATATATTTGCACTTCACATTAAAATCATTTTACATTAGTTAATTTAATTCCTGACAATCTATATATTGCTTTCCTCATACACTATATTGTGCACATATAATGTATTACTGTTCTTGTATTAATACATTCTTGTAATCAAGATCAGTAGTTATAGTAATAGTTAAAAAGGCAGCAGTAAATTCCATATTACTGTGTGTAGGGCTGTGTTCATGAAGCCATATGGTTTGAAAGGAAAGACATAGAAATAAAATCACTATCTGCATCCAGTGATTTGTCTACTCATGTAACTCAAGTCAGGTTACTAATTTCCTAATAACTGTAAAGGGAGAAAAAGAGCAAATGATGAAGACAAATGAACTGAGAAGTGTTCAATTCAGTATTTTATTAAAAGCATTTTTATTTATATGCAATAACAGTATAATGGTCATAGTTGAGGGACGGTTGTATAATACAACCAGATATATGGTGTATTCATTTCCATGGCTACAATAATCAGCAAGCCAACATCCATTAGCTATACCCGATTATCCTTAGCTATCCAATCATACATAATACAACAAGATAAAGACAAATAAATATCTTATGTCTTGCATAGATGAGTAGTTACATAAAGCTAAGCACATCTATCCTTTTACAATAACTTTACAGAACATATTCCTTTAATGGCCTCCAGTAAAAACACAAAACAGCCAATGTCAAACTGGCAATCATCAATTCTAATATTCACAATTTATTGGAGAATATTTGTTTTAAACTTTGAATTGGTTGATACAACGTGCAAACTATGACCTTAATTCAATGGCAAGCCTTCCAACTAACTTACAATAAAATGAATTGGGAATCCATAGAGTAATTTATCAAAAGGATGGTATTTCATGGCCCATTTGTCTTCCTACATACCACAGGTACGAGGCTCATTAAAGAGTTGTGCTGGGATATTAGGGATGAGTGCCTGCAGAAGTGCACAGTCTGGGTTTGTGTCTGAAACCTATTAAAAAGTACACTGATACTAATGAATAACAGTAATTATTTATGCAAGTTATATAACATAGATGTTTATATAATGCTGCATTTGACACATCAGTTTCCTGGTGGGAAATGATGGAAGTAAAGATCAAATAGACACCTACAGTATATTTTTTATTCTTGTCATTGACAAGCAGCTATATGTCAATGTGTGCTGTGTAAAGGCTGTAGGCTAAAGGCAGCACAGGCATGCCATTGTCTGAATGGCACAATGACATTGTCTGCCATTGTGTGAAAGTGTGCTACTCCGTTGTCCTTCATATGCTGAGTAAAGGTTAGATTTAGTAAGTCCACCTGTTCGATGTCCTCCATCTTTCATTGCTTAAGCTCTCACAGATCCAGGAAATTAATTCATCATAACCTTGTGCAACCTGGTCAGAGCACACAGCGGCAGTGCAGGAGGAGGTCCACTCTTCTTCGTCGACCGCTGATTGTTTCCAGACTGAAACACACGCTCTCATTGTGCAATCAGGCATCAACAAATTAGGCTCACATATGCACAACTTTTAACCTCCGGCCTCCTTTTCCATGGATGCAGGCTTCTGATAAGGTAACACAATCCTCACTCAAACAGTCAGCCAGCCTTGGTGCTACTCCCACTCCCCTCTGTCTGAGCCTCTTGCTCTCTGTCCCGGACAGCTGCGGCGCCTGTTTACTGCCTTTACATCTTCGCAGGGCAGCATTTTTTATACTTGGTCAATGTCAGCAACCGCGTCTCTCAATGGGGCAGCAGCTTTTCCCCTTTTCTTCAACTGGGCCACTGGATGGCAACCAAATAGCTATACTAAACAGTCTATAAAAGCTTTGAACCTTCTCATGGGAATATTTATACTGGAAGCCTTTCAATTTCGGGTTATGTGGGTCACCGGAAAATATTAGACTGTAAAGTGTTTATGAGGAGATATGCACAGTCGAGAGGTTCCTGGGTTCAAAAGCTCTGTCCTTTCTTATGCCAACATTTAGACATGGCCTGAGCAGATATATTTCTCCTGGAACAAAAAACACATTTACACTCCCAGTGGGCAGCCTGCAGAGATCATTCACCTCCACAAATTGTTTAGCTCTACATGATAGCTATGGCATTAATTAATGATTTAAAACTATGTTAATAGCCCATTCACCTGAAACCCAGATGAACTGAACAGAGGTATACGTTTTATTTGAGATCATGTACATTAGTCCGTAGAATGGAATACACACAATCATTTCCAGCTGCCGTCTAATGTAACCACAGCTCTTTGTGACCATGAATTAATTCACGGGAACAGAAACAAGTCTGTAAATCTGGTTCAGGTATATGGTAATTATGTGGCTGAGGTTTTTGTAGCCAAGAAGATTTTTTCGAACTTGAGCCTCAGAAGACATTACACCACTGTAGAACTCCTCATGACAAATAAACTAAACTTCATGTGTAAAATCAGTCGAGTGCCCCTTTAACTATCATGTTTAATTGGTACAGAACATGTATCACTCATTATCTTTTTTTGTTCCAATCATTATAATCAATGAGTTTTCTGTCAAACTAAATCTGAAAAAAAGGCCAGAAAAGGTTCAAACAAGTATATAATTTGAAAAGCATTTGAATATCATGGTGTTTAAAAGAATACACATTCATTCAGTCTGTGGTAATGAATATGAACCAATTCCCATGGAAACTATGTGCTCATGACTGGGAGGGCTCAGCAATTTAAGAGTCCAGAGGCATGGGAACCATGAGGGCCATGCCATGTATGTAGGACCAGATGGCAGTTGGGCTCATTTTCAACAGCAAATGGTTCTGCTTTTGGTTGGCTTGTCTGATGTGCCCACTTGGCTCTGTGCGGGGACTCACCCATTTCTGAATTCATCTCACGCCAACTGATCTGCTACATGCAAACGAGGATCCACTAAAGAGCCCGATGCTCAATAAGAAGCACACGACTTTTGCTGCGTTAGCTACTGTTTCATTTAAATGACAAAGCACCAGGACCAGATAGACAGACAGACAGACAGATAGGTAGATAGATAGATAACTCTAGTGTGCAAAGAGCATTTATATTATACATACTGTATGTCCTTAACATACCTAAGTATCAGATGTATGAAAGTAGTTCAACCAAATAACCAACTGGCAAATTAAATGAGTTGCCTCAGAGCTGTAGAAATCACCTGGATGTAACTTCAGACCTGTATATGCGTAGCCCTCTAACTGATTTCCAGTTCTGCTGATGAAGGGTGGAAAGTTGAAGTAGCAGTAGATACAACAAGATCTCCTATTAGAGATCTACTAATACAAATCTAATTATTGTGATATCTAGCAAATATCTATTCTACACTGAATATCAGGGTCAATGTGTTTCATTTCAACTCTGTATCACTAACAAGTAGTTGACTGGCTTTTAGTGTAGTCTGTTGGTGCCTTTCATTTGGAGTTCCCCAAGATGGAATCATCTCCACAGCCGCAGGCATTCATCTTTCTCACTGAATGCCAGAGGATCACACACTCCTGATTTAGATTCCAACTCCTTTTTTTTCAGCCCACCGCGCGTGCCGTAACCAGATACTTTTCAGCCCGAGTGAGTATCTCCCGCTGGGCCTGCGGGGATCCAGACAGAGACTGATCCCTGCAGTGTTTACCGTCCAGTGATCCAGGTGTGTTCGCATGCTGCCTGCTAAGAAACGTAGCACTGATCCTGTTGTCACCCATGGGACTGCATGTGACTGGGACAGCAGGGTGGTTTCTGAGAAAAGAAACCTAAGAGGGGCAAACAAGAACGGGCGGTGTTTTTAAAAAGATATACCTTCCAACAATCTTGCAGAAGGTCTGGATTTTCTATTCACCCCGTGCCCCACTTCTATTTAAAATTGCTGCTAAGAGTCATAACAAAGCTGCGAAACTATGGCATGTTTATTCACACATATGGATTATTCTAACTGCATTTTCACATACACATATGACTTGTGTTACGCTGACCTTTTTAGACAACAATGTTTATGAGGACGGCAGCCTGCATTCATTACATGCTATACACAGACAGGATGCTCTGCAGCTCTTATTTTTAGGCAATGGAGTCACCAACCTGCCTCCTACCTGCATCACGCGAATCAGTTGAGTGTTTTTGTAACATGTATAGCCCAGTGATAAGCCTCTATGACAGGCTGCTATTAAAATTGTCATTCTTTTGGCTTCAGCTTCATGCGTCCTGAACTGTTTGTCCCTGGATACCTGGCCTTACAGGGCCGAGGTACTGTAGAGTGACACAAATGGATCACCAATTGACTGACTATATTTTGTTGAGAATAAGTAGGAAATGCCAGCATTTTGAGTTTGGTTATTCAATGTTCACAGTTATCTTTGACCTAAAATATTCAACTACACAAAAAAAAAAATTCTGTGAATGAATGTAATGGGCAGATATTGATGTCCAAATCCAAAATATCAAGAAGCTAGTGATAAAACCAAAATTTGGTTTCGATCCAGTACAAAATAATATCAGGGCCCGAATCACAGATATCGATGGTGATGCTTTTTATTCTGAATAGCGGCTAATGTATCATGTAGGGGAGAGATGTGTCATCATTTGTGAGGTGAATGCATCATTAATAGGCTGCTTGTGAATGCACTGATTAAAAAATAACTACAATGAGGTAAAGTTTTGGAGATGGTTTAAAGATGAATGTCAATGTTATGAAATGCTTTCAAATGCTATCAAAGTTAAAACCAAACCTTTGCCCTTAAAATAAGAAATATTATGTTTATTGTGTGAAATCTCTGAACTGGGGAGGTGAACGCTACAAACATGCACACAACAGCAGCAGAGAAGCGCGCATGCACCAACAAGAGTGTCCATGTGCCCAAAATATGATCAAACGTGAGACTTTATTTCTTTTTTTGGTATCAATTCTACTGACGGCAGTAATGATACTCAGAACAACCCTATCAGAGGATCACACAGGGCTGCAGTTACCATTGAGGACACTGGGGTCATGTCCTCTGTATTTTTTATTTCTTTTTTCGGGGAATGTGGGGGTTTTTAACAGCCTGTGGGGAGTTTACATTCTGCCATTAAAAATTAACACTTAGTGGATATTTTATGAGCTGATTCCTGCACTTTTTGGTCTCAATATACATAAAACTGACTTTATTTCAGGCCAACAAAAAATTGCAGAGACAATTTTAGTTGTCACAGTCTAAAGAGAGCTTAGCAACAAAATCTAAATGCTTTAGATATTAATGTCAGATAGAGATAACATTTACAGGCAATGTCATTAAACAGGTACCTGAATAAATATAATATAAACTAAACTAAAAATGAAATATATGAAATACATACTTTATTTTTGGTGTCTGGTCAAAACTTTCAGCCAGACACGCACCAAAATCCTGGCTACAGCCCTGAACAACCAACAGCACTGGGTTACTGAGTAGGGTGGGAGTGTTGCTTCCCTGATCCTTTATACACTCTGACCACAAAGACATGGTCGTGTTAAAGCATTTAATAAAGTGCCTGTGGAGAGGAGCAGAGGGAAGCTGGAAGGAATATCACCATCACTCAGGGACGCCCCTGCACCCCCTCAATACCATATAAGAGGCTGTGACACCTGATAGCTGCTTCTAAAAGTCTTTTCCTCAAGCTGTGAACATTCAGATACTCTTACTTTCAATTTGTCTAGACATTACCTCTAAGCATCTTTCCCCTAATCCCCCTGTTTAGAGACCAGCAGTGCAGGGAGTTGATGCATAATAATTTGTGTTGGCACTCAGAGCTGGGGTGAACTCTTACCATAACAGATATTAATTTATCATTTGCTGTTGAGATAATCTGAGTCATATGATCTCCACCCCCTGATCTCCTGGTTATGTAACACAATGTTAAACTGCCCTAAATGATGCATGATATTGTGAAAATCGTTCGTGTTCTCAATTTTGAAACAAAGTTATGCGCAGGTTTTCTGTATTTTCAGTCTTGGAAGTTGCCACACAACTAGTTGTATGACAGCCTTGTTGTGAAGGTGAAGATGGGCGAGCAGATGTCCTTGAAGTGATGAATTTTATGAATAAAATGTATACTTTATGATAAAGTATGTAGAATATGCAGCAACGCATTAGAATAGCTGCAAATTACAACAGAGGAGATCAAGTTCGGGGGCAAGGGCATACCTTGAGTGGTTGAAGTTGTGGTGAGAAACAAAAACCTAAGGGTGGCAGCTACGCTATTTCCTCTGTTACATTGGCAGCGTCTGTGAAATGCCCAAGTCCTTTTCCAAAGGATTTGTGAACCAGTTATAACCAGCTCTGCCCATCTTAGAAGTCTGTCTGGGGACAGCTGGTGCCACCACCACTATTTTACAGCACCATTCACATGTACTGCACGTCACTCAGTGATCGAAACCTGAGTTATTCTACATTTGGAATGTTAAATTTACAAGACATAATTCATTAATTCACTGCACATACAGGCGTGGAGATCAATAGGATTTCTGTTTATGAGAAATGCAACATTTTTGCTCCGTGTGCATCGATCTTATTTAGTTCAGTGTTGTAAATAGCTACCATGTGACTTTTCAGTGACATTTGAGAGGTTACGTTTAGCGGCTTTGCCCCCTCAGTTGGTCGTGATTACGCTCCCACACATAACCTCCTCAGCTGAATTTTATTGGTGTATCTGGTTATGATGCAAAGGGCAATGGGGAACACGAGAAGGAACATGGATGAACAGAACAAAAACACTCAGAAGCACCAGAAACGTCACAGATCTCCTCTTTATTCTCAAAGTAAAAAATGTTTTAAGAGTGTTTTTGAAATCAATTTCTAATGTCTCTGGTCTGAGATTATATTGCACCATCAGGGGTGATGTAAGCAGACAAATCGACAACACATGTCAAAATGTGCTATTGCTGTTTGCTGTTGTTTATCCTGCAAGATGTATAACTGCTTGTAATAAACCAAAATAGGGAAATAACTGCGCTCCAAACCCCCTATGCATTTGAGGTATAATCTCCCTCCTCTGGCAATATTTAACTCTGATAATAATCATAGTTGTTTACATGTTTATGTGGGAAGATGTATGTCTCAAGCAGGACTCAAAGAGAACATTTTGGTTGTCAACATTTTTTTTGATCTAGGGGTGGGTGCAGTGTCAGTGGGCATGTGACTGTACAGTGGGAGGAGCCGCACAAGGGCCACTCATTTCTAAGCTGAAGTCACTGGATCTTAGGCCCAAAAATAGCCCTACAGAGGGTATATAGGGGTCCTCTCCCACTTGCCCCATTAGACAACGGATCTGTGCAACAGCAAGCACACTGTGCAAAAAATAATTTCAAATTCAGATAGGAGAAATTCACCAGAGGTGAGAAAAAGAGGACCACACAAGCTAAAAGAAGGGGAACATAGTGGAGTGAAGCAAAGGATTTGCGAAGTGCTTGTATTCTGTAGTAGCAGCAGGAGATACTCCAGCTGCAAACTAAAAGGATAATAAGCCAGCGAGGAGAGGACAGAAGGACTCAGAGCAAAGGATACTTGGATTGGTGCGTTTTCTTGGATTTCTCACTTCCCTCCTCCTGGGCTGACAGCAGAGGGGGAGGCAGAGCCGCAACCACGGCAGGGATGAAGTACAACTACCATGTACCAGTGTCAACGTACACACGCAGTTCACAGTATACGCCAACATACCACACGCCTACTTATTACACTCCATCACATTACACACCAACGCAGTACACATCCACATATACCTCTACGACAAAGTACACCCCGACACAGTACAGCACGACACATTACACCCCATCACTTTACACGTCCACTTACAAGGCCGCGTCAACATACATCCCTTCATACAGCAGAGGGTCCCAGTACAGTTCAACACAGCGCACACAAGTACAGGAAAGTCCTGCACCTGTAATACCTGTCGCGCCTGCAAAGAGAACTGTGCACTTCCCCAATGACATCATCTTCCAGGATATTGTAAAACGGGGAGATTTGGAGCAAATTGGTCGGTTCATGAGAGCGAGGAAGGTTCGTGTGGATACACTCTTCCACTCAGGTGAGAAAAGTCTCAGCTTTTACTTTTTCATAATTTTAAACTTTGAAATTTTGTTTGAAATTAGAAAAAATGGCAGCCAATGTGGATCAAGGCCTCACTGGCTTGAATTGGCTGCATGGCTGTGTACAGAAATGCAGCTGCAGGGGACTGATGTAGTCTTGTGTGCAGGTATGGCAGCACTACATGAAGCTGTGCTAACAGGAAACCTGGAGGTGGTGAAGTTGCTGGTGAAATATGGCGCCGATGTTCATCAGAGAGATGAAGATGGCTGGACGCCACTTCACATGGCCTGCAGTGACGGCTACCCAGAAATTGCCAGGTAACACATGACTTTTTAACCTTTTAGTCTTGACTGATCATGCTTGCTTTTTCAGCACACTGATCGCACAGAATAAAACTTTCATCATCTGCTGCTGATTTCTCAAAAGCATAAAAACTTTGTCCTACAAAACACAGGTCTTTAATTTTAATATAGAACAGACAGAGTATTACCACATTACCACAGTAATGTGAAACTGAAATTTTGTCCATTTTCTATGAAATATGTGTGCTTCCCTCAAAGAGTAAGAAGAGATCACCTAATTGCCATGACCTTATGAAGACAAAGGTTATCTGGATATGACACTGGTAGTTTGGCTATGAATATTGACAACAGGCATTGAAAAACACACACATGAAACTGTGACGTAATTCAGCCATCGCAATACACTAAACATGGTATTCAGCATTAAGTAAGCTGCCCAGGGATTAAAAGAGGGGGGAAAATATTGGATAGGAGAGAATTTACAATGTCAAAAAATTAGGGGGATGTTTTTTGTTGAATTATATCCATAAAGAGAAATTATTCACAATTGAAGGAGAATTTTGACAGTTCCCCTCATTCTGAGGTCTGAGTTAAAACAGCGAAACAATGAAAAATGACTGAAGAAGATCAGTTGCAGTAATGATAAACTATGCCCTGTTTTTTTTTATATATCTGACAATCTCTGTTTAACAATGCTTCTGCTTCATTCTCCACTCAGTTATTTGCTGTCGATGGGAGCCAGCACAGAGGCACAGAACGAAAATGGAGAGAAGCCTGCAGACCTCATCGACCCAGACTGCAAAGAGCTCGTCAAATTGTTTGAGGCAGGCTGTGTGTGATTGGGCACCAAATGGACCCAAGAGAGAACGGCAACACAGAAGACAGAAAGCTGAGCAGCCACTTGGAAAAGAAATAGAAAACTATTAAAAGTACGCAATACCAAAGAAACTTGTAACAGCGTGGAAGAACATAGCCAGAGCTAGGGCCATGTCACTGTTCCTGCAAAGCAAGATGGTGGTTCTGTTAGTTTCAAAAGGGCAGCACAAATTTCTATGAGATTATTATTTTTTTAATTATAGCCTCAAACAATACTCTAATAAGATGTCTTTCTCTTTCTGGTGGTTATTTTTGTTTTATTTCATTTTATTTTACTTTATTTTCTGCATTTGTGTATTTGTCTGTTACAAATGTTAATCTACAAATATCTCCCTGTCTTCACTCTCACCTCATGTAATACAATACCAAAAACGTGTCACTGAATCGAACTGTCATCTATACTTGTCATGTATGGTCCAGGTCTGAGTATCTATTCACTTCTGAAGAAAATGAAATTAATTTCTATCCTCATGAGCATTTCGGTTTAAGTATTTTATCAGTTGTGTTAGTGTTAAGCAGTCACTTTTTAAGTAGCTGGTTGCACTGGTTACAACACAGAATTTGGGCCGAAATGTTTGTGTTTTATAAAGGGAGCCATGTATCCTCGCTGCTGGGCAGAAAGAGGAAATTAATAATTGACACTTCATTAGTCAGTGGTTGGAAATAAAAAATAATCAGATTTATGCTGTACAAGCCCTTCTACTGCTGTAGTATTTTTCCCTAATGTATTGCTGTTGTTTTCTGTAGTAGAAATACAAATGTCAGCAATGAAAGTCTTATAATTTTCTTTTCAATAATTATTTTTGTACGTTTTCATAAATAAAGACACCTTTTATAAATATGACTGAGTTGCTGTTGTGTAGTCTGTTTGAGAAAAATTAAAGTGTATTACAAGAACTAGAGAGAACACACTGGCATTTTCACCACCATCACCTCAAGCCATCCTCTTTGTGTAAAGCATTGTTACTATGCTCAGGTTTGGCTGATAGTACATTGAAACAAAAGTGATTACAAAAGTACATCCTGATATCCTGGTATGGTATCCTGAAATGAATGTAAAATTGAAATACAGTAGTAATGTTGTATTTTTTTATAGAAGACAGAGATTTTTTTTAAAGAAAGTGACAAGAAAGTAGGTGGGGAAAAAAGACAATGTAAATCAACTAGTGTACTCATACTCATTTACATTTTTTGAACTAGCTCATACCTGTAGATATAGACTGCCTCCTCCTGTTTCACAGTCTGCTCTGTACAATTAGTTTGTGTGTGTGTTAATTTGTCTACAACAATAATAATAATAATAATAATAATAATAATAACAACGTAATACTGTATAATGTAATATTAGACGTACATTATAGTTGTTGTGAGGGCTCTTTCACTTCCGTGTCTTTTCCCGGAAATGATTGGTTGGCATTGGCAACGTTTTAGCCAGGTCTAACGGCGGACAGTCTCTGAATAAAGAAATCAAAAGGAAGGGCCATATAAAGGTTTGTTAAATATCTTAATAGTGTGTCCTTTACTGGATATTTTGAAATGTGTATAACTGCGCTAAGTGTCTTTCTAATAAATATTTGGGACCAGTGTCGGCAGGAAAATATTAGCTGGTTGAAGCTAACGTTACGACAAGACAATGTAAATCATTGCTAGCTAGCTAGCTGGCTAAAGTTAGCTGAAATTATTGTGTCAGCAAATCTATAGTTAGCTGTCCCTCTGGACATAGCTATAGGCAGAAACGATTTTAGAGACAATACATACTCTTGTTCGTGAGAATTTGACCAGTGCTTAACGCACCGGGTTTGGCTCTGTAGCCTGCTGCTAACACTACTGAAGATACTGAAGTAAAAACGTAAACAAAAGCCCCATGGCTAGTTAACGTCAGTATTTTTCATTTCTTCCAGACGCACAGTGTAACATAGCTATAACGTTATAAAAATGATTTAACACTAGCAACTGTACACTCGTGTTGTTACTAATGTTAGTTGACATATCAGAACCCTTCAGATGATGTAGTTTATTGTAAGTGATTAGTAAGTAGCTAGCTAATTTAACTCTGGGTTAAGCAGGAGTGTCAGTAATGTACTGTTAATATCTAACAGTTATTAGATATAGCAGATATAGAATAATAGTCATTTAGAAACTGACCGATCAAGTGCGGATGCTATAGTTGTCACTGTTGTTTATTGTTAGAATTCAGCTGAGGACTTCTGAACCTTTGTATTCTTCATATCCACTCACCATAGAGGAGCGAGGAGCGAGTACAGACTGCAAACAGAATGACCAGGTCTGTAACATGGTACTTAACAGTTAAGTGCTAATGCACAAGTACAAATGGGCCAGTGTTAATTGTGATCATTAAAATGTCATCAAATGTAATTTTAGGTATGTACCGCTTTGGGCTTGAGACACAGAAGAATATTATGTGAAGTGTAGTTTACCGTGAACAATGTTTGCAAGACTTTAACGAAATGAATGTCTGTTTATGCTGCTAATCTTGCTGTTTTCATGTTTCTGAAGCTCATCTGCTCCCAGGATGGTGAATAGTTACAAGCGGACTTCAAGCCCCAGATCACCTACTAACAGTGGGGAGCTTTTCACCCCAGCACATGAAGAAAATGTGCGCTTTATACATGATAGTAAGTACACCCTCTAACATTGAATTTTCTTTCAGAATAATCTAAGCATTTTATTTTTTACCAATTATCAGAATAATAGACCTCTCAGAACTACAACTGAATTGTGTTGTCCAGGAACAGCTTTGGGCCAAGGTTGTTTCCTGTAGGCTATTAACATGAGCAGAAACAGCAACAGGAAAACAAACTTTGACCTGTTTAATTAGTAAACATGTAAACACAATCCTTATCATTTGGCTTATCTCGCATGTAAACACTTGCATGGGAATTGCCAGTTAAAATGGCACGTGTAACTGCAGCTCATATTGCTTAAATCTACAGGTACACCAGCATATTTCAAAACCCATATCATGTATTTCTAGTAGAATGGTAAACAAGATGAATGTGTGCATCTGTTACATTAATACATATAGCAGGTTATTCTAAATATAACATTGTAACATAATGGACTCATAGCTTTAAGGAGTTAAACAGCTTATAGAGCAAGAAAACAGGTTATGTGCTCACTTGAATGTGAGGGCACAATTTGTAAATGACAATGGCATTACAGCATTTTGGCCTGTCAGAGAGCTTTCCCTCTCCACAGTGCAAGGCCACACTAAACAGTCTCTCGTTCTCAACACTGCTACTCCGTGATAAATCTATTTTCATTGTTTGCAAAGCCGAGGGAACTACGTCTTGTTTATTGTGTGGATTTCAAAGGTGCCCAGTGGAGTTTTCTTGTAAACAAACAAAACGTATGTTTACATTCAGTGTTTCTCACCAAAACTCATTGTGTATAACAAGTGTGTCGAATGCATTTCCTTCCTCAAAAAGCATTTGCATCTAGGTGTGTTACTGCCACATGTAACTCGGTGGAATAACCTGAAACCATTAGCAGGACTATGTATCGCGCGCATGCAAGAGAGAAACAAAACAGGGACGCACTCAGAAATACACACCATAGCGCTACTAGGATCTAAAACTCCACAGGGAACCTTTAATCTGAGAATAGTAGTGTCAATGAGGTACGTCAGAGTGCTCAGACAGTAACTGACAGTGACCACAGACCACGCTTCCGATTGCTTTTCAACGATCACTTCAGCCATCATCATTAAAAATATAAGTAGTGCTACTGTATCTGAATTAGACAACTTGATTTGCCCACTCTGAGTACTAGTACTGCCATTGAAGCACTTACTTTGAAAAGTGCTAAAGAATGAGTTTGCAAGTTACCAAATGCCAGCACGTTTTGGATGCAGTGAGATTGGGCACTTAAACTATACACATCTCCCCTTCATTAAGTTGAACTTCTTATTAACCTTGAGTCTGCACTTATGTCTGTCTACTTGTCATGTTGTTACTAACAAGCATTGTTGTCTTTACTCTTTCACAGCCTGGCAGTGTGTGCTTAGAGACATCAGATCAACACAAAATAGTGAACGTAATGACCGTGGGCCACAGGAATATGTGGAGAAGAACCCAAACCCTAACCTACATTGTAAGTTACAGTGTAATGAAGTGGATTTTAATTTTATGTTACACTAAATTATTAAATTAATCGAGCACAGGCCAGTTAACAAGTTGTTTCTGTTTGCTCTTGCAGCTTTCACACCAGTGGACCTGAGTGACCTCAAGAAACGCAACACACAGGACTCCAAGAAGTCCTAGTCTTTCTTATGATGGTCCAGTCGCTTGTTTTCCACCCATTATCCTCGAGAACTTTTCCTCCATCAGCCAGAAAGTCAGCCCTGTTGGCCAGTCTAGCACAGAATGCCAATCTTGTTTTTTAAACTCTGGACCATAGCAACCCCCATCTCTTTCTTTACCCTCTACAACTAAGGAGAAAAGGAGTGGGATTCCAGGGAGCACAGATTCTCCCGTCTCTTGGTTCATGTTTTTTAAAGTCATAAAATCTTCATTTGTACATTCTGTATGTGGACGGGACAGATGCAAACTTTCATCCAAATTTGCTGACATCTGATGCTGAGGTACAAACTGCTGACACTCTCCACAGGACTCAAAAGACTGCAGTCTTAAATACAAACCCTGTTTTCTTTGCTACTGCTACTTATATGACTTTGGAGGAAAATGCGAAAGGGCTGACTTCACTTTTTCTCTTTTTTTGTTTGTTTTGGATGATAGTTTGATCAGTAAATTGTATAGGTAATGGGATGGTCACATTGGATACACACTTTATGGGCAGGTTTTGGAAGCCAAATGCAATGTAGAAGGCCAACATTTTTATTATAAATTTTCTTGCCCTCAAATGGACTTTACTAAGTAGAGACCTCCCCGAGTATTCTGACGTTGGTTAACCCCCCTCCCCTAAGCCTTGAAACAAAATGTTGAATAAAAGACTTTTACAGTACTGTGCTTGTATTGATCCTACATAAATATCGACCATGGAACATGGAGAAAGGAAATTAAGTGAAACTTATCCTGAATCTTACACTGGAGGGAATTTCACGACAGATGAATGGAAGAAACGATTACTCTATATCCTGGTTATACTGATTTTATAGCTGCAACCAGTGATTACTGTCATTATCAATAATTTTGTCAATCAATTTTTTTAATCATTTGGTATATAACTTATCAAAAAATATTTCTAAATTTCAAAGAGTCAAAGTTGACATTCAAATTGTTTGTTTTGTCTGACCGTAGATATTTAGTTTAATGTCATATAAGGCAAAGAAAACCATAAAATACTCACACTTAAGAGACTGGAACAAGAAAAGGGTTGGCATTTTTGTTTTAAAAATTACTTGTATGATTAATCGGTTATCAACATAGTTGCAGATTAATTATCTCACAGTCAACTAATTGCTAAATTGAACAATTGTTTTCGCGCTAATCGATTTGAATCTGTGAAGCAAAACTTGAAACGATAAATATGCGTTATCGAGGAACACGATCCAGTCATGGATAGTGATTAGTAGTAACGATACAGTAAGAGTATTACAGCAAATAGTATAGAAGAATCAATGTACATTATTTGATTACAGTAGAATGGCATTTGTGTCTTGGTCACGCGTATTACGTGATGACGCTAGCTTTACGTGCAGTACGTAGCGAACCAGTTTGTCTATATCCTGCGGACGGTGGCTCATTGTGTTTTGTCGTCAGTGCAGAGAGCGGTGAAAGGGCAAAGAGAGGGACCAATCGAGGCTAGGGTGTATTTTTATATTTTCTTGACAGTTTAGCACTATTGGGGCAGCATAATGGCCGATAAAATGGATATGTCTCTAGACGACATTATCAAGCAGAACAGGCAGCAGAGAGGCGGAGGCCGTGGTGGAAGAGGTCGAGGCCGCGGAGGCTCTGGTGGCGGCCGAGGAGGAGGCGCTGGGCGTCTTGGAGTCAACAGCGGAGGATTTGGAGGCCGAGGCGGCGGATCCGGCCCCATGAGGAGCCGACAGAACCTGAACCGCGGTAGAGGCAGACCAACGCCTTACAGCAGGGTATGAGAAAGTTAGAGGAATGGGCAGAAAAAGGAAAACCTTCGGCAAACCTGAAAATGCCTGGTTAACATCCTTCTATTCTTCAGTAGGCTTGCTAGCTAACCCACTAGCCAGCTTGCTAGTCAAGCGAATAAAATGATTGCTATAACCGCCGAGTTTCCCTCGGAGGAAAGCTCTATAGTATGCGGTTAAGCGTTAATGGCAGTTGTATGCATAGTGTGTCCCCTCTCCCACAACCTATATGTGTTGCATCATTTTTCAAGAAGAGGCCTTTTGGAAAGAGCGAATGTGTTAGCCATATTGGCTAACTAGCTAAAGTTGGATCGTGAAGGCCTCGGCGGCGCCATTTTGAATCCAGCACCTTAAATTAGAGCTAGTCGTCCACGGTCAGTAACGGTGCTGTCCACCCCAAGTGTCAAAATGATGGTGACCACTTCATCGAGAAAATTCACCCGCAAATGATTTTTTCCACCACTTTTGGGAGTATAGTTTTTGTCCATGTCCCGGTGCAGCGACCAGGCGGCCTTTTGTTCGGGAGTGGCTGGCGGGTTTCACAACAAAGCCCGTTTGGTGGCTTTTCAACCAGTGTGGCTGTTACTTGTGGATGGATCAGTGGACTTCAACCCCCTCTGGTAGTGTGCATATAAGGCAAATCGTCACTCCTTAAGTGTGAATGAGTATTTAGACAAACCCAACAAAGCCCCAATCAAAATGGCGTGGTCTCAAAATGGACGCTCAAATAATCCACGCTCGCATAGAGGAGATAGCTGGCCAATTTCTAGTTTTTCCAACCCACCCCCTCATCTTATGGACACTATCCCTTCATAAAAGCCATTTTTGTGGCTTGGTAAAGAACTTTTGGGCGAGCCAGGAAATATGGTGCAACGCTGGAGGCAACGCTGCTTCAGATGGCGACCCCCCCTGTGTACCCGAGGATCATATCTGGAGAGCCTTTGGTGGAGGCGCAGATGGCAAGAGAACAATGGGCAATATTGGTAGCTAGCCGGGGTGGGCAAGTTCTTCAGGGTTTAGTATAGATTGTGGGTGGGTTTGGAATAATAAACGTTGCTCAATTTTGACTTGGTAGTCATTGAGTGAATGTATACAGTCTCGGTAGATGCTGCTAGACCTCAATATTTGGAATTATACAGTTTGTGTGTATATAGATGTGATGTACAACAAATCCCTTTGCTGTTATAGTTAAGTATGTCCTGTGTGTATGTCCTCTGTCTGAACTGATTCACTTGCTTGTAGTGATGGGGTGGGCAGGGAACATTGGGGACCCTCTTGGGGGAACTGAGCACCCTGGCCCTGTTGGAAGTGGAGCCCCTGCTTGCCCCAACACCCAGCCGTGTGGACTCTGTGATTGACAGAGGCAAGGGGATCCTGAAGTCAGCAGGTGCGTTCTCTTTCGTCTGTTGCAGCCTAAACAGCTTCCAGATAAGTGGCAGCATGACATGTTTGACAACGGCTTCAGCGGCTTCAATGGCGCTGCTGGGGGTGGCGGAGGAGCTGGTGTGGAAACCGGAGGGAAGCTCCTTGTCTCCAACCTCGACTTTGGTGTCTCAGATGCAGACATTCAGGTACTTTGGTTTTCATGTTACACATTTGTTTTTTTATTAGTGGAGCATGTTTGCCTTTGGTTGGTGTGCTAAACAGTGGTGGAAAAAGGATAGCTGCTAAATATCCTCCCCCTCCCCCCCAGGAACTTTTTGCTGAGTTCGGCACTCTGAAAAAGGCTGCAGTTCATTACGACCGATCGGGAAGAAGCCTGGGAACCGCGGATGTCCACTTTGAAAGGAGGGCAGATGCCCTCAAGGCCATGAAACAGTACAACGGCATCCCACTTGATGGTATACGTCATACTTGAATCATATGTAGCATGTCCTCTTGTTTTAATAATTCAAAGGAAAAATTTATTTAAGCACACATTTCTGTTTTTTACTTGACTGATTGTTTCAGCACTACTGTCCTGCCCAAATTGTGAGATTCACTGTCTTTGTCTCTCTAGGGCGGCCTATGAACATACAGCTCGTCACATCACAGATTGACACACAGAGGCGACCTATGCAGGGGTGAGTGTAGATGTCCTTTGTTCAAGAAACTCGTCTGGTAAACGTTGTGGACACTGTGTGATGGGCACTCTTGTTTTCAGTCTCAACAGAGGTGGTGGAGGCATGAACAGAAATCGTGGAGGCACCTTCGGAGGCATGCAGAGAGGACGTGGAGGACGTGGTGCAGGCGGTGCCAGAGGAAGGGGGCGAGGTGGCCGAGGCGGTAATAGCAAGCAGCAGCTGTCAGCAGAGGAACTCGACGCCCAGTTAGACGCCTACAATGCCAGGGTATGTTCAGCTGTCAATACAGTGCCTTTCGTCATTAATCGTGTCACAAATCATGTTTTTGCAGCCGTCTAATTTCATTCTTGTTTTGTTTTCTCAGATGGACACCAGCTAAGAAATGATGCTCCTCGTCATTGTAGTCCCTTCCTGTCTGCACACAGAAGGGTGGCTGTTACAAATGTGCAGAATATTTTACACTTGGTTGTCTTCTGATGTGATTGAAATTATTGTTCCAACCTCTTCTTTTAAATGCTCCGAAGTGTTTTTTACCAGTGTTTTTTGTTTTTCTCCCCTTTTTCTGATGAAAATGGTTTTGGCTGTAGGTTAATGTGAATTGGGTTTCCCCAGTTCTTTCCTCTACCCTGTAGTTAATGGAACTTGTAATAAAACCTGCAGTGCATATTAACCAAATTCTGTCTCTTTCCATTTGTATGCCTGCTTGTCCATCCAGTTTTAAAAAGCCTTGAAATTCTACGAAGGAAGTCATGACCGATATTATATTGTGCTTTGAAT
Source organism: Maccullochella peelii (assembly GCA_002120245.1). NCBI lineage: Eukaryota > Metazoa > Chordata > Actinopteri > Centrarchiformes > Percichthyidae > Maccullochella > Maccullochella peelii. The sequence continues at coordinate 28,682 of LKNJ01000631.1, read as the reverse complement.
GAGGGGAACTGTTTTTCAAAGTATTGTATGCAGACCCCCACTAAATATTGTGTGTGCTGGAATCAAGTGATTGCATGGGAGGGTTAGATCTTAGGTATTGTCTTGATTTGAAGGGCTGATATGTCTAGTGGGTTTTTGATCTTTTGGAATAAGCATTTCTAATCCATTTCAGTAGGTTTTGTAATGCCTTTGTGACAATCTGTGCAACACATTTAGGAACCCACAATAACTCCTGAAGAGATGAAAATGTTAAATTAAAGCCAGTGTAGGTTCAGCTCTTTTCCAGAGACAACCAATGAAATTGATCCAAATACAAAATGACTACCAATTCTACTGTAAGTGGCTAAGCATATGCAACGCTAGGTATGAATCTAAAACGCTATTTGAGAAGAGGCTGGTGGAGCTGGTAAATGAATGGTAAATGTTAAAATTGATGTTGTGTTGGGTGGCCGGTTGTCAGTCCACAATAATTAGCTGGAAAAGGAAATTTCCCACAGCTGAGCAACCTGAGCAGGGTCATTGTCATTATTGAACACAAACATGGTTATAGCCCACATTTCATGTTACTTCTTCAATGCACTACCCCATCACAGCCCTTAGATGTCGCCCTGCTCTTTTTCAACTATAGACTGAATAGTCTTTATAGTCTTTGGTATCAACCATATAAGGTGTCATGTTAACTTGAGATTATGAGCCTACCGGTTTTTGAAATGTGCTTGTTCTCAGTACATGCTTGTTCCACCTATGAGCATATTAAATTAATCAGGCATTAAGTAGTAGGTGAATAAATAACTTGTAGTTCCTCATAGGCTGCAGGGGGGACGTCAGCTCTGAGTGTGAGCTAAAACAGAGGTGGGGGTGAAGTGAACAAAGTGTAATATGTCTGAACCTCTGAGAGTACGGTATGTGAGTGCAGAACAGATCTGCATGTCCACGCGTGTCTCAAGCGCAATTTTCCCGGAAGCTTTTCTAAAGACAAAAAGTTACATTGTTAACAAATGCAGTTTCCGGTTTGGTTTTCATGGTTGAAGCAAATAGCTTTATTTAGTTTTGCCTTTGTTCTTGGAAAACATCAATTTTTTGTATTTAATTTGTCACATAGTGGTGTCATCTATGAGTGGGTGGATAAAATAACTGGAACACCTGACATAGTCATCGAATCTAGCTCTGTTTATCTGATTGTGAGAGGTGGAAATGTATTGAGATCCTTCACTTTAGTAAATGTAGTAATACCACAATGTAAAAATACTCAGAATAATCATCAAATTATACTTTAAAGTATAAAAAGTGGGTACTCATTATGCCCACTATCATAGTGTTATTTGACTCTTATTATTAGCATTTTAATTTTGCATTTGATCAAGGTGAAGCTCATTTGAACTACTTATATACTTATAGAGTTTAATCATCTGTAGCAATGCTTAATATTTTATAAAATGATCACATGTTTTGCATTAAAAATCTTAATCTGTATAGTAACCAGTAACCACACAGTTGGAAAAATGTAGATATGTAGTGGAGTAAAAAGTACAATGTTTCTCTCTGAAATGTAGAGTAGAAGTATAAAGTAACTCAAGTAAAGACTTCAACAAGTGTATTTTAGTTGAGTAAATGTCGATTGTCTGATTGTCTGTCTGACTGTCCCAAGTTAATTAAAAACTTTTAATTAACTTGAATACGGTTTGGAATTTTTTTCTAGTGACACAGTGCTTTAAAACAGGACTTATCACGAAAAATATGTATTGTAACATCAAAATACACAGTTGTTCTCATGTATAAATGATCTACATGTTTATTATGGTGAGTTTTTCTGTTATATATATTTTCCTAAAATCATTGTGTACGGAGCCACGTAAAACCTGCTTTTATTTTGAAGTCTGAAAACCGGACGTTGTCTCGCCTGTTAGCGGCAGTTGGCTCAGATTTTCCTCCGCAGCTTCACTTCACTCCCTCTCACCACCATTCACTGGAGACTGCCCCAGCCTACTAGAGGTATAACGGTAAGAGTTATTGAAACACTCGCTAAACTCTTCTAATAACTCGTTTTAGTCTGTAAGCATACATCACTGAGTTGCTGTGTCGTAGTAAGTTTAGCAAGTAGCAAGTTTTTCGGTACTTGATAAGGAACGTGCATGTAGGAAAGGAGGAATTTGTGTGCCGAAGAGCAACTTCCTGCAGTCAATGATGTGTCTTTTTAATCTAAATATATCACTTTGAAGTCGTAGTATTAGTGTCTCAAACACTTATTCCTTCAATTTATTGCTAAGTCATTATAAAGTTATCCTGCGGCAGTGAGGAGTTTATTTAAGAAACAATTATTAGTCGTTCATTTCCGGGTGTTGAGCCTGATCTGAACTGCCAGTGATGGCCGTCGGGTAACGATAATGTCATCCATTGCACTTAATTGTTCCCAATGAGAGACACTGTGCGTGGATGCATTGACTAGTGGACCAAAAGTTTATTCAGATAACTAAAATGTCTGTGTGACCCGACTGTCATGTGGTACAAGAGGAACTTTTTTCTGCCACTTCCTGGAACTCTTTTCATTTGAATTGGCCTGGAGGGCTCACACCTTAAATCAGCCACCATCTTGCCTTGCTTTCACAGTCAAGTGCACAGAGATCATCTGGTGAAATCAAAAGTGCTTCAAGTGTCAGCGACTTATATGTACTCTTGTGTGACAGTTATTTTGTGTGCTTAGCTGAATGGCTGATAAGTTATTTCTCAGAGATGACCCAAACCGTGAATCCTCCCTTTCCTTCCTGAGTGTGTGATAAATGGCGTAGAGGATTTTTTTTCTCCCCGTTTCTCTCCTCTGAAGGACTTGGAGAACTTTCAGATGATACATTTCTGTCAGACCCTTTCCTTTGGTTCATCTCAACCTGAAAATTTGCAGCCTTGCAGCAGAGGCCGGATGTCTCATTTTGCAGTTTCTGTTTCTCCGGTTGGAGCTGGTTGATCTTGAGAAGGCCTAAAAAAGATAGTATTAACTACAAAAGGATCAGCATGTAGCATTTTTATTGTAGGCATTTCTCTGACACCCGCATAATAATCTTCGAACATGTTGAAGCAACTCACAGAAAAGAGTGCAAAGGTCAAAACAACAGACCTGAACATACTAGCTTGTATTTAGATGTAAGTTAAGGTGTGTACATCCTAAGTGCTGAAGCGACAAGTTGATAAATTAGTCAATATCTGCTGGTTACAGCTTCGCTAATGCTACAACTTATTTGCTTGTCTATTTGATCTCATTCCAAACTATTATGGGGACCAATATGGACCAATAGTTGTTTTTGTTTTTTTTCTTTTTGAAGTATTTTTGTGTGAGAGTCACCTCTCTAAGCCTACCATGACGAATCTCATCAGTGGTTTCTTCTATTTTTGCTCAGTCTCACAGGGGAATAGGTGCAGGGATGCTGGCCAGTCCCCACACACACAGACCAGTGTGAGTTAGTAATGATTAGCCTTTCTTACTCACATTGTGTGGTCCTCCTCAGCCAGAACATGGCCTTCCTCAGACTCAACACCGGCCTTCAGAACCACATCCTCTCAGAAGTCTTCAATGCTGGGAAACGTTAGTAGTCTTTGTAAAGACCATACATTTTTAACAATCTTTGTTTTGAATTTGTCACCCCTGATTTTTGCCTTTTTAAGCCCTCAGTCAGTTGAATTTGCATGTAACATAGCGCCTGTGATATCAGATTGCTGAAGGAAACCATTATAAGCATTCATTCTGCATTATGAGTAGTCCGTCACCTCCATCGAGGCTGTTGCCCAGGGAGGCCAACTCAATCTGGGCATGTCGCTGAAACTCCTGTAGAGCAGGGGAATAAGCCCTGACCTTTCAGCTGGCACCTTTAGCTATCCTATTCACTCACAGCTTCCTGCTGCTGCTGCATGCAGGGATTTCTCACTGGCTATTTTTAAAGCTTCCTATTTGTTCTGCTTCTTCCTGGGATAGAGTCAGGTTTTGTTTCTTTTTCTCTCACAGCTACTTCTCTCTGTTGCTCATTTTCTTTGCGATCAGATTGGTCTTCTCTCCTGATGTAACGATTTCTGTGAGAGACATCCTGAAATGTTATCTTGGTTTTTAAAAGCCTAATATCTTTTCACTTAATCACTTAACACAAGCTCATAATAAGTTTTGTAGCCTGTCCTAATTTTCATCTCATTGCACTTCTGTTTTATTCTCAACCCCCTCTATTCCTGTTGAGGTTGGGTTCCTCTGTATTGCAACAGTTCTGCCAAGAGCTCTTGGTGTAACACTTCCTCATATCTTTGGTTGGTGTATGTCACACTACACTGGTGGGGCCCTGCATGATTTGATCTACCGACAACATCCAGCCAGTGCCAGTGTCCTTTTGCATTCATATCATTACTGCATTAAAAAAAAAAAACAAGATTAGGTTGGGTTAGCCTAACAGGTAGGACGTTAAGAAGATGAGCTGTACATTCAGCTTTGCAGAGTGTGGTTTAGCGCTCAAAAGGATATGAATCATCACGCTCTTGCCTGAAAAAGGAAGTGTGCAGTAATTTCTTGACAGACATAAAAGGCCTGGTGGGGCAGCCTGACATGCTACACTGCATCATCGAGTATAAAGGCAAAGTGCTATCCAGATATATAATGTACAGGTGTTTTTTTAAAGGGTTCATATTGTATTTTGTGCAGCCTTTAATTCTTGCTATCACAGCTCCACTATTTGCAGCTGATGTGCTATTTGTGCTGTTATCCACTCAGGTAACTGTTGCTTAAAAACTACAGCAGCACCAAGGCGATGGTGGGTGGAAAAAATTTAAATGGCTGCTCTGCACACAAGAATTTGATTACACAGGAATATCTACTGATATGCATCAAATTAATGAAAACTACTAAAGGACTTTTACTAAAGGACAGAAATATGGTTAGTGGGAAATGTTTTGAATAGGTGTGCAACATTTCATATGAGTTGATGCATTTGGTGCATTGACACATTGCTGGAGGATGTACTAATTTCAACAGCTCCAGTTGCATTAGACCTGTTGCCAAATCACTTATTCACAAGAACCTGAGGAGAGGCAATGGGACCAAAATGTTGATTATTTTGAGTCAACTCTTCTTTGAAGTTGCACCTATACTTGATAAAGTTTTTATTAATGCAGCATGACAAGGATATATTGAAGTCTAGAGAAGTTGTGTGTGGATGAAAGAGATAAATGCAAAGGTCTGTGGCAGGCAGACTGAGTGTTGCATGAGAGAGACTAACAGAGAGCAGAGATCAAAGGAGCAGCTCTGTAGGTGACATCTTCAATAGGGAGGTGAAGCTAAATGTCACCTCACAAAGTACTACAGCAACAGTCATATCCTGGTTTTGTATAATTTGTTGAGTATTAATCATCAGCTGTAAGACTGATCAGTAAAGGTTGCTCTGTGGTGCGCAATGGCAGCAGCTGTTGTCGAGCTACAAATCTTCTGTTGGGTTTCATGTTTTTCTGATGTCTGGCTGCATTATCATGGGAACACATGGCTAATTAGTGTTTCTGTGATGTCCACAGCTTGCTTGATATGATACAATTGTTTGTTTATCCCTTGCAAGAATGGAAGCTGTGTACTTTGTAGTAAAGTTAGTGAGCAGGGCTATTCTCGTTATTGCACAAGCTAGCCTACTTGTTGCTCCCGCTTTGCCCTTTGCCACATTGTTGTTCCTCCTCATGTAGTCCTCCTGTGAAGAGCTGACCTTTTAGTACTTTTATATTTAATGTGAAATGGTGACTTTGGAGGTGATTGTCAGTGCTTTCAGAAGATATTTACAAACCTGATTTTTGTTTTATATAGAATAAATCAAACAAGTATCGATTTATTGTAGTTTTTATTCAGTTTAAGCTTGACAAATGAAATTGTTAGTCAACTAATAACTCATAGGATTTCTTTGACTCATCAATTAGTTGATTTAATTGAAAAATCTGTAAAATTGTTTCTCCAGTGTTATTGTCCCCCAATGAATGCACTCATGCTGAAGATCTCTTACACGTAGTGCTTGTTAAAGACCAGACGTGAAGCCAGAGATGCATCATTTTCCATAAATGATTGATGGCTCATAGATGATTTCTCAAAGGACAATAAAGACTGCTAATCGGCAAAAGATGACCAATTTGTCAACTAATGTTTTACTGATATTCAGTGTTTAATTCCACTTAGCTAGAAAATATGAGTCAGAATATTGCATCAGTGAAGTGTAATGCATCCTAAACGATCGGAAGACATTTAAACTGTATCACAATATTATGATGACCAACCCCAACTGTCACAATGTCAGTGTTGTATTGATATTTACACTGATGCAGAATGATGGTCTCTTTGAAACGTCACACCCCCCTACACACACACACACACACACACACACACACACACACACACACACACACACCTTCACTTCATAAAGCCAGTATCATACCACAGGGATTCCCCGGTCCTCACTGAGCTCGCTGATCAATTATCTTCAGCAACGTTTTGATGACACTAATGACTCCTGTCAAGAGAATCCTCCAATCGCTTTCCCCTCCTGTCCCTAAATGCCCCATTAGCCATAATCCCACTTTCTGTAATCTTCCTGCACATCGGTGTTGCTAAGGAACGGGCCTAATCTGGATTCTCAGCTGCTGCCAAGCCTGGTGTGTTTGTAAAACTGTACTGCTTAGCCCTGTCAAGCAAACAGATTATCCTCCTGTAGGAGAGAGCTGCATGCAGGACTGTGCAGGTGAAGTTTAGGACACTGAGGTGGAGAGGTTCAACGGCGTGGCCAGTGTTTGTTTGCATGATCTCATGACCTCTCCCGGTCTCCCAGCAGGCTGAACAATGAGTGTGTAGTATGTAGCCAGTTAGCCACAGCCCGCATTCTTGGAGCAGAGTTGGCCTGAAATAATGTGTATCATTATGGGGATGGTGATGTCAATATTGTTGAAACTAATTGTTTTACTCAGTGCATGGGCCTTTTAATTTGCTGAATCAACAAGTTCATGCTTGGTTAAGGTGGCATCTCTGAGTGATGTGACTGTGTGCAGACAATGCATAACACACTTGTGAACAATTTCTTCTTAAGTGCTTTTGTTGGTAAATACAATGTTGTTGACAGGGAACAATAATCAATGATATACTGTAGCTACACTGTGAAAAGGACATACAGCATGAATCAATACAGTGTTTGTAACTCTTTGTTCCGTTCAAAATTGCTTCATGAAATCTGCTGTAGTTTTGCAACTTGGGTGTAGTTTTCTGGAATTTTTTTGGTTATATTTCTGATCATCCAAGTGACTGTTGCCCACTCTGTCCTCAATGGGACTGGATATCATTTTGAAAGTGTTCTATAATAGTAACGAGACAATACTTGTGTTGATATTGATACTGAAACTATACTTTGATATTTTACTTGAGAAATATAAATATATGTTTTTCTACCAAACCCTTAAAGAAGCAAAAGTTCTCAAATGCTAAATGTTGTCTAAACACACTAGCAGCCATACAAGAACTTTGCCATAAAATTGGCAAAATGAACCATGCTGCACAACTGTTCTTCTCCAACACACCTTGCTTGATCTATGAAATGCCCATCACATTGTCCCAGTCCAAAACACAAAGATTTTCATTTTACTATCATAGGTGACTAAGAAATTAGCAAATATTCATATTTGAGAAGCTGGAACCAAAGGCGTTTTGGCTTGAAAAGTGACTTAAACAGTTTATCATTTATCAAAATAGTTGCAAGTTAAGTGACTGTCGATTTACTAAAATCGACTAATCGTCTCAGATCTAAAATCAGGAGCTATCTCATTAATGAATAAGTGAACAGGATTATGAATCTCACCATACGTTCGATGCCAAATTTGAGGGACACATTTCAGATGGTAACAACGTATTGAGGTGAAATAACCAGCGCTACCCCTTAATCAAACAAGAAAAGATTCAAATTAATGCAGAACCAGAGATATCCTAATTTTTATTCCACACATTCTTCTTCCTTGTCGAAAATTACCCAGAATGCAACTCGAACACCAACAGTTAAGTCTGAGATTCGGGTGTGTTATGCTAGTGGCAGCTAATGTACCCTCAAGCTGCTAGCTTCAAGCAGAGGCGAGGAGCAGGATACAGAGGTCTGGTAAGCTCACTTCTTTCTAACTCCACACCCCCAGATTTTTTTTTCATTTTCAAACTTGTAGTCTTCAGCCCCAACCAATACTGACAATGCAGAAGTGACATCACTTGAGGCAACTTTGCAGCACCATCTGGAGTCACAAAGGCTTTATACAACTTTTTTCACATACAGTAGTACTCCCCAAGACCTGTAAGCGTACTTTGATGTGTAAAATCAGTGGAGTTCCCACTTTGTCCCACTTTAAGTGTAGCGGAAGCCTACTACATGCTCCCCTCTGTCTTTAGGGACTCTATAAGTGTATAGTGCAGCTCTCTACCCAGCGTATGCCTAGCAGGACTCCTCTGACAGTTTGGTATGCTGCAGTCTCGGTGCAGCTTTCTGCAGGAGAGGGCTTGTACAACAAGAGCCGAGAAGAGGAAGCGAGAAAAACAACCTGTTCGTTGATACTTCAAGAATGATATGACGCCATTGCTGTGTTATCTGGTCTTGTTTTTTCTCTCTCTCACACATGCACTGTGCAACAAGGAGCCTCTCACTCATTATCTCTGACCAGAAACACTCACACTATTGGCAGACAAGGAATTTGTGCTTATAGAGGCGCACTGAGGCCCCATTTGGAAAAAACGGTGCTGTGTACTGAGTTCCTGCTTGGCTAATACCCAACTATATATGGCAGACACAATAGAACAGAGAAGAGGGTTAGATCGAGAGGCAGAGCGACACCACCAGTTTTTGTTGTGTGGCATAGAGTTTCTGTTGGCAGTGTGATTTATTGTGGTTTCTCAGATTGTTAATACTGTGATGTCGGGGTATTATTTTACCCGAGAATATCCACCTGTGTTGAGCATTGGTGTCATCAATTACAACTGTGTCACCTGGTGATTTTCTTGTGTTTGCTTTTGTCTGATTTGTTAGCTTGCCTGTGTTGGTATATGATGGCCTTTAACTCACTTGTTAAAAGTGGTTTGCAACAAACTGAGCTAACAGATATAAAGGGATTATTTACTTTACAACATGTTTTATTAGACTTCAATAGAGAAGTAGTTTGAGTATCACCTTGTTATGTCTTCCTCTTTAACTTTAGGGCAGATTTTTCTAAACACATATTTGATCAAATTGACATTTGTTCCTGTTAGGCCTGTTTTAGTCCTTTACCATAACGTAAGGATACAGTTTTCTTTTTAAGAGTGATAAATCCTCTTCTACAGTTTGACAGTGTGTGTTCATGCTTGGTTGAACTCACTGAAATACAGGAAGTTGGGATCTTCTTTCAACATGCAAATGTCAAAAACATTAAAGATGAGACGTTTGAGGGCATAGTGAATGTTTTCTCTCAGTGGCCAAAAGGTCAGATTGAATGATGAATAAACTAACCTTGACTGACCTATAATGACACATTTATGGGTGTGTCAGGAAAGTGCTTAAAAACTGTATCGACACGCACATACTGACTGTATTTTGGTTATCTCAGTTGCTATGAAAACGGCTCAAACACCATTAGAATGATGTGTGTGATGTGTTCTCCGAGGACTGCAGGGAGAACAACAGACCACACAGAACAAGTGTTATGAGAGGACCATCATCCAGCTGCCTCTTGGCTTTTGCAGGTGACGGTGCATATGTGCACCAGATGTTAATAGATAACTCTGTTTTTTTTGTTTTCCCCCGCTGCATTTTGTGAGCAATAAATTGAGTTTTATAGCGACCTCCAAGCACCTCAATGTTCTCAGAAAGTGAAGATGATTTCACTGTGTTATTGTGCTGTTGCCTGCTCAGAATCAGCATCCTCACTTCTAATCAGTAATGACCGCCCAGTGTAGATATTAGCACACTGCTGTTGTCCCATAGCAGTTTGTGGTAGAGTAGAAGACAAGTGGGGGAGAAGCCTGGAGCTCAGATAATCGTCAGCTTTTAGACCACCGGCCTCTGCTGTGTGTCTGAGAAACTGGCTCCACAGCCAGGTAGCAGACCCAGAGGGCCAGATGGTCATGTGTCCTGGCTCTCTAGTGTTTACGTTTGTGCGCTCACGTGTGTGCTTATGTCTTAGCATACACTGTGGTGCTAAAGGTACAAAAAATAATAATAAAACTGCTTTGTCTAGCTGCAAAACTAAGGATAAAGTTAGGTGTGATAATCCACGCCAAGCTTGTTGTGAACAGTTAACAGAAATCTTTTGTTGTGAGCCTGCTATCTGTGCATAAATAAGAAACTATTCAGTATGTGGATTGTCATCCTTAAGCTTGTTTCTCTGTCTAGACAATGATGCTGCTGTCAAGTGTTTAAAATATTTTCATACTTTGAGCGCTGCAAAGCAAATTCTGTTCAAATTATGCTCCACTCTACAGTATTGAGCTATAGGCAGTATCTCTTTCTATCTCTTAGTAACTTCAGCAAATCACTCTGAAAATATCAGGACAAACGGTGAGAGGAGCAATGTGATTTATTTACGATGTTTCTTTTGACATGAACTGCTGCTTTACATTGCTAGATCCCCCCCAGGCCAAAGTTCACTGAGGTTCCCCTCTGGATAAGTAATCCATGATAATCATCCAGCAGCCAGATGTCTAATTACCGTGTGCTTCCATGCTCCATATGTATGACAGATTTCATTAAAGCAAAGTAAAGAGTAAATAGGAAGTGGTCTGTTGTGTGGACTTCTGTCATCAGTCCTTATTACTTTATTTCCCTGTCCTCTAACCAGTCCTCTCTGCTGTTGCTTTCTCGCTGTGATTAGCACACCATGGCAGAGCAGGACCCTACACCAGAGCAGCTGGCAGCGATCGCAGCAGCCAACGAAGAGAGCGAATCCTCCGTCAACTACAAGCCTCCTGCCCAGAAGAGCTTACAGGAGATCCAGGAGCTGGACAAAGATGATGAGAGCCTGCGCAAGTACAAGGAGGCACTGCTGGGCAATGCTGCTGCGGTTGCAGGTCAGTGATCCCTGCTAACTAACCCATTAACTAAACCTCACTCATAGATAAGCACACATTCACCAGTACAGCCATCTGATGCAAAAAGCACTGCAAACGTACTTACAATAAATCTCTACTACTTGTTGTAGGTTATGTCTTCAAAGTGTGTGTGTGTGTGTGTGTGTGTGTGTGTGTGTGTGTAGCATTCAGTCCAACTGTTGGTAAAGTTGCTGCTGTGTGTTTGCACTACCAATAGTGAGAGGAACCAAACCTCAGTTATTTGTTGTGAAAACAATTCAGTTACTCAAGAGTATAGAAAATGGTTAAGTTAAATAAGAACGTTGACACCAAATGATCGAATACATTCAAACATTTCTGCATCAGATTTAAGTCATTTTTGTTTGTTTATATTCTTTTATTTGGGCAAAGCACTTAGGCAACAACTGGTGCATTTGGCTTTTGTGAAATAGAAGAAAGGGTTTGTAGTAATACACTCAGCAAAGCAAGGTATTTTTTAAAAAGTACAGTTTTTATATCATATATTGATATACAAACTCTTTGAACAATTTTCACTCTACCATGTAAGTTTGGAGGTCCAGGTCACTTAAAACATTTTAAGTGACTGAACTTAACACAGCAGCAAGGAGTTAGACCAGGTCCACATATGGAAAGTAAAACTGATCCTTTCCAGATCATAAAACGATTGGAAAATGGTTAGAATATGGAGGTTCGTGTGACAATATTCATACAGTATGACCACATATTCTTTGTAGTTGTTGACCAGTATCCAGTTACTCAGTATCGGGTGAAGAGGAGATTAACCCGACCACTATCACTTACTGAAATATTGAAAAAAAATGAGAGAGAATTATTTCAATTTGAATAGTTAAGCATAGGTGTGAAAACAGCTCAGAGCTGAGAAAGAGGTCTGGCCACTACCTCAAGTTTATCACAGCTGTTATTATTTCCCACAGAGATCTGTAGACACTATTGTCCGTTTTCAGAAGGTTTAAAAGTTGCTAATGTAACACTCTTAGTTGCATACAGCGGAAGAGAGGTTATTCCAGTCATCTTAGACAGTTTAAAATTGTTCGGGCAGTGTAAATGTTCGAAAGCAAAACAATTCAAAAGAAAGTCCTGGTTGAGATACTTCCCTTTTTTGCAAAACTGGATCCTCTCAGAAGTTCTCTCAGGTGCTATAAATTGATGATCTTATGGTCGTAATTTTGAATGCTGTGACCTTTCTCTCCGTCTTAGATCCTAACGTCCCCAACGTCCAGGTGACGCGAATGACTCTGATGTGTGAGACGGCGCCACACCCTCTGGTCCTCGACCTGATGGGTGAGTAGAGCAGACATGGCAGTTTGGTCTGTGTGACGCTGGAATCGGGACAAACAGCTCAACAGCAGATTTTTTTTTATTTTTAAGATGGACCATTTAATAGTTGACATGTGAAGATTTGTTTACCGGAATGCATAGAAGCCCACATTTAGGCAGCTGCCTTTCCTTACAGCAGACACACTGGAAGAATGAGCTCATAGAAACATTAATTCTGAACAGTAATCATCCTTCTTTGTGTGCAGATATAGACCAAATGACCTACTGGGTCATTAGTCCGCTAATTAGCAATGACATGATTTCTGTGTAAGTGGGTTAATGAACCATTCCATGATCCTGGTCACACTGAGCTACAACAGAGCAGGAGGGCTGGGCTCGCTTGAGGCACTCTGCCACCTGGTGGTCAGTATCATTACTGCATGGTGTTGAAAATCAAAATATATCTTGAGAATGTAATTCCTCTTTCTCTGGTAAAACTAACCCATAAAATCCCTACTTGTTCATTAACCCTCAGTTTATATATTTTAGACTGGGTTTGTTCCACACTAATCTTAAGTTATATATCTTGACAGTCTTCACTCTTGCGTGACTTTTCTTTTCATGCTGCATGTGTTGCTTTCCCTGCCAGGAGACCTGGAGGGCTTCAAGAAGAACCCGTTTGTGCTGAAGGAGGGAGTGGAGTACAGAATAAAGATCAACTTCAAGGTGAGAGAGTCTGGCCTCTGTCTCTGTTGTCTCAGACTGTTGGAGATGTTGGTGCAGCTGCAGTGAACTATCTTTGTCATTGGAAACTGCAGCAGGATATGATACATGTTGCCTTTTGCAGGTCAACAAGGACATTGTGTCGGGCCTGAAGTACACTCAGCAATCATTCAGGAAAGGAGTAAAGGGTAAGGATGTCCCAGTGATTTCATTTAATCTACCTAAGCAACTCCTTAGGTGGATTTTGACATGTAAATGCCATGTAAAGTAGCATCCTCTGACTTAATTTGGCATTTTGGGAAATACACTTAGTCACTGTCTTTCTATGAGTTAGATGAGAAGAGCAATACCATTCATGTCCGCACAGTAAATATGACTTTACAGCCAGGTAACAAAATCCACCTACCAGCACCTCCTGAAGCTCACTAATTAACACATTATATGTTGTTTGTTTAATCCATACAAAAACCAAAGTGTGAAATTGTTACCTTTAAACAGAGCCAGGCTAGCTGTTTCCCTCTGCCTCCAGTCTTTGTGTTAAGCTAACCAGCTGCTGGCTGTAGCTACATATTTACTGTACTCTCGGCAAGAAAGCAAATTAGCGTATTTCCCAAAATGCCGATCTATTCCTTTAAAACCACCAAGTTTTAAAAAGGCCCCAAATGAACCTGCTTTCCTGTTGGGAAGATAAAGCTTCAGGTCATACTGTGTGTTTGCTTTACTTATTATCAGTGATCAATAAACCTGTGTACATTTGGTCAATTTCCCCTCAGTAATAAGCAACTTATGAGTCAGAATTTCTTCTGGTGTAAAATCTGTATAAATGTACTATGTACTTTTGTGCATGATGTCTTCAAAGAAGCTTCCTACAACTTCTTTTCTCTCCCCCTCTAATGTACAGTTGACAAGTCGGACTACATGGTCGGCAGCTACGGGCCCAGACCAAACGAGGAATACGAGTTCCTCACCACCATGGAGGAGTCACCCAAAGGGATGCTGGCCCGCGGCACCTACAACATCAAGTCCAAGTTCACCGATGACGACAAACACGATCATCTCTCCTGGGATTGGAGCCTCAATATCAAGAAAGACTGGAAAGACTGATTCCTCGCCATCTTCCATTAACGTCTTTCTCCTCTCTCCGTTCATTGACACCCATTCTTAGTTTTTCTTATTCTAAATTCCAATCACTTCATTATTCCTCCCAATGCTTAATTTGCTTGCACCCGCCCTTCTGTTAAGTATTAAATCTTTAAATTGGAGAAAGCAGACGATGTGCACAGTCCAGATTTTGCGGTTATGTTTTGTTTATAAAAGAAAAATAAGTTTAAAAAAAAAAAAAAAGTCTGTTAACTGCTTATGGAAAAGTGAACCATGTGATTCCCTCTGCCTCCTGCTTCTGTCCTTCCTCCTTTTCACTCTTCTCTATTTTTCAGATTCTTTTGTATGATTACCGTGATCTGCCTTTGAAACATTGTACAGGAAGCAGTAGTGCTGTATGTACGGGGTCACCATCATTGCTGGACACAACTCTTGGATGCAGCCCCCCTAAAACCTTTGAGCAGATTATTTGTACCAGGGTCTTGGTAAATTATTTGGAATTCAGGCCACCTCTTTTTCAAACGATTTAGAACCCTTACAAAGTCTGCTGAGAGAACGGGGGAAACAAAACTTACCTCTAACCCCTTTTGACCCCTTGTTTAGGTGTGGCTGCTCCTCTCCTGATCAGGGTATTTTTTAGCAGCCTTGTGGCCTTAACAAGAACCCTTAGGAAGAAACAGACAAGTTGAGCCATTTGCCTTCAGATTATATTTGCCAGACCATCATGTGAGCCTGTTTTTAACAATACTTGCAATACATGGACAGGGAAGCAGGACTAAGGTCTTTTAACACCTTTTTATTTCAGGTTTGAATCTTTGTAAAAACCATTACATGTCAGGTGTCGACCATATTGGCTGTATTTACAAACATTTTTTCATTGCAGTACTTGTAGTTTTCTAAATACCATTTCTTAAAATTTACAACTGTAAATGAGTCCAGGTTGTACTGAAGGTTTTTTGTCACCCAGTGTCCTCTCTAGTCCCTGAGGCCATATTTCCAGTGTGTCGGAGGTTTTACCTTAGTTCCTTCCTGAATCGAATGCAAGGAGTGTTACACCGCTCACCTCGCATTACTGAAGTTTAAAATTACAAATGCTGACTGTGCCTCCAGTCTCTTACAACACCATGCTCCTCCTGCTGACTCTGTGGCACTGTGTGCTCAACATCAGCGAGGTGAAATTTTTTTCTGTAATTGACTTCTGAACCAGCACAGAGACATCAGTCTCCAACCAAGACAACGATGGGTTACACGTCCTGCCATATAAAAAGTGTTTTCTTTTTTAGTACACTCCATAAGTATGTGAACGAAGTCTGTCTCCGCAGCCTCATTCAGCTCTCATGTGTCATGGACTGATGTTTCTCTGTGTGGGTTTGACTCGATGCGTGCTACTCGTGTTACCTACAGTTTACTGAGCTCCTGTGTTCACATTAAAGTGTTCAGACTGGGCCCGCATGTGTCTTGTTGTTTAATTCAGCCGAACAGAAACTACCTGCTGTAGGATTTGAATTGTTGCCTCCCTGAGCACTTAACAAAAAAAAAAAAGAACATGGTGGATAGAGTTCTTATTTTAATTAACAAAACATGGGCCCCACTACAAGAACAACTTTGACAATGTGCAGAACTGATTATATTGTCATGTATGAAATGATCAAACAAATCCCTGAAACAGAGATCAGTCCCCTGCAGCTTGTAATGCATGCCGTCTCCTTCGCCAGATAAATTATAATAAACCATGTAAGTAAACAAGTTTCCATCAAACACTTATGCACAATACACTTTGGCAGCTGTCTTGAAGGATTTGTACCACCCAACAAATTCAAAATACAGATAACACTCTTGTGTCTTTAAGCAACCTCAAGGTGGTCAAAGCTTGTGTGATATAGTTTCTACCTGCTTTTAAATTTAGCACTTAGTGTTCATTAGACAGATACATGCGCCAAAAGCTGTAGTAGTAGTTTCAAAGCCAGTGGCTGTTTTTTTTTTGGTTTTTTTCCTATTATTTGGCTTAATTGTTTACCATAAATAAAAAAATAATTAGTAATAATTAAGTCATTTCTGCATCAGTACATCTCAATCACAAATACTACATCACACACTAGACTGTCTTAAGACAGAAACAAAACCTTCCATTCTGATTATTTGTCAGTTACGGACACAGAAAAAGGCATTTTGCCCACATCAACGATCCCTCATCCATGTAGTGAAATATAGCCTAACATTTGGCAGTTTCAAATTAATCAGCCCAGCCTCCTTCCTACATAGCAAATGGAGGCGGCCACCGCTAACAATAACCATCATTAACCACCCGACTCCATGACTACAGGCATCATGAGTGGTCAGATGTAAGACAAGAAAACAGTGAGGTAAATTAAGATTAATCTCACTGTTTTCAATGCATGTAGTATCACTAGGAGTGATAATGAGCTCCAGCTCATTTTTTACTCTTTCTGCTCTTGGTGGCGTTCATGTCACTCTTGGTCTTCTGCAAGCGGGAGAAGATCTCTTTGAACAGCGCCTTGTACTCCGGCGTGTTCTGGCTGAGCCGTTTGTCCACCTGCTCCACCTGCCTGCTGATCCCCTCCAGGGCCTCTGGGGTGGAGGGAGTTTGAGGGGGTGTGGGAGGGGCGGCAACGGCCCCCGATGTTGAAGGCCCTGTGGAGACCATGCTGTACTCCTTCATGGAGGGATCTCTGGAGACAGGCCGCGACGTCTGCACCCCGGCGTGGCACAGGCTCTCCTCATGACGCCGGCACTTCCCCAGCAGCTCCTCATACTTCTCCAGCAGGGCGTGGTACTGCTCGTCCACCTCCCGCAGGATGGACATGCCACGTTTGCGCACACCATTGGCATGGAGGGCGTAACTGCCCTGACGCCTACCTGAGGCGTCGCGGGCTGAGATGGCATTCAGGGCTGTGTCGCTGCAGCTTTTCCTCACTGGGCCTCCCTGCTGCCCTGTGCCCTCTCCAGCACCTCTTTCCCCTCCCTCCTCCAGCCCTATGCCCTCCTCTGGGGTGTCTGTCTCAGGGCCGTTGTTGAGCAGTGACTCTAGGCTGTCTTCCATGTCCCCAATCAGACACATCCTGGATTTCCTCAGCTGCTGCATCTCCTGGAGCTCAGCCTCGAGCTCCTGAACCCGCAGCTGGCAGCCCTCTGCTCCCAAGAGACGCTGCTCCAGACGCTCAAACTCCTGCATCACGCCGGCACACTCCCGCTCAGCGCTCTCCCTCTTGGACCGCTCTGTGGCCATGGCTGCGCGCAGGGAGGAGACGATGTCTCTCAGGCGCTCATTCTCCTCATCCACTGGCTGTCTCTCAGCCAGGTCCACGCTGCCTGGGTTGGCCAACAGGAAACCATCCTCATACCTGACAAAAACAAGTGTCGCATCACTAAGTGGGCTGGATGTTTAGCACAATTTGTTAAATACTTCACAGATTTACAATCATAGAATTAGTGCGCTAACTTGGGCATTCTTTAAAAGGCATTATAAAACCTATAATAAGTCATGAGATGACTGCAAGGCTTTTACCCAAACTTACTAAAACCTTAATTGTATGCTGATTATTAATTATTGTCACAGACCATATAAAACCTAAAAGAAATATATAGATACTAATATAATGCTCTATGTTTCTCTGTTTATCAAAAGAGATGCAAGGAAAATGCAGTATCTAAAAACAAAATGTGTTCTTGTCCTTTTTAACTAATGAGCTAGTTTAATAGATCCATCCTTAATTAACTAGATTTAAATGTGATCAAATCACATGAATTCCACTAGCATCTGAGACTGCAGAGACAGCAGTTACTGCTACTCTGTAAAGCTAAGCTAGTTTAGCATCACTAGTTTATCTGGTGTTCCTTTTTTCTCCGCATTATGATTTAAGATTTAGCTATTGTCTCAAAAGTCTCAATTACTAATATGTTGGAGCATCAAAATTGATTTTTTGATTCCTGGAAACAAGAAAAATTGGGTACATTAGCTCTTTAGCCTTAACTAGCTGTGGTGCAGTCACTGCAGCCTGTTTTCTAGTTTGGATGGTATAATAATTTCTATTTCTATTTCTAATCTATCTAAGGTAAAAAGTCAGATACTGGTCTTAACTCAATTTGGTACAAAAATAGTAGTTACTGAGTTGTGGCTTTGTAGGGCAGTGCAGTGTGATAATTACTGGAGAATGACTTTAAATCAACCCAGCAGGTGTCCTACAGAATAATCAGTTCATCTGTGTTGTATGCAGATAGTATTAGCAACATACTAATCTTTGTGAACAAGATCAAATGGCAGCAGAACCTGACTACAGAGTGTGGATGTGTCCTGGGAGTGACTTTCTCAAATTCAAGTGCCTTTTTTGTACACTAGACAGTAAACTCCTAACAGCTAGCGACCTTGGCGCTGTGCAGAGTTCTTTGAGGCAGGGGAAGGAGTGGACAGTCTTGCGCCGTTCCTTCTTCTCTCTGCGGACCCTCAGCTCCTCCAGAGTCCGCAGCTCCTCCACTCGAGCTGTCAGGCTTTCCACCTGACCCTGCAAGGTCTCCATGGTGCCCATCAACCTGTGCACACACACGCACACAGAGAAATGTTTGTTCAGTGCCTGTTATGTCATCATTAAGGTGACTTAATTCTCTCTCTGCTCAGCATACCATTCTCATAAATCCACGGTGGGGCAATTTTACAAAATACAGAATGTGAAGGAGCATGTTTAGACAGAACAGAGGCAGCCATTGAAAACTCTCTTAAGCCTTCAGACCACTAATATGATTTGTAAAGAACTTCGATCCCCGATTATGATTATGAAATTGCTAAAGAGAGCAACAAGTGCTTTACAGTTGCTCATGTAGAAGGGGTGTCTAAAATAGGAAAGTCTCAGATCACCTGTCGATTTTCTGCTGCGAGGCCTTGCTCTCCAGCACCAGTTTCTCGTTGGTGATCTCCAGCTCTCTGGCGGTCACATCCAGCTGTTCATACACCTTTGCGTGCTGCTCGTTCATGTCCCTCAACATTTCCAATTGCTTGGACAGGTACTGCAAGGGAGACGAGTTTGATGTTAAAATGAGTTGATTATTGACTTGATACATCTTCAGTAGTTCATCTGCTGCACTGATTCCCAGCAGTGCAGCAGCGGCTGCCAGGGGGTCAGTTTGAAAAAGTAGAAATTCCAATTTGATTGGAAATATATATATATATATATATATATATCCACATATGGAGTTAGCTGTAACACCTGACCAACACGTGTTGCGATAAAGAATGTGTGAAAACTGGCAAGCAGAGAAGCTGAAAGACTTAGCTAAAAGGCTAAATCGTTAAATAGCTAGTAATGGATAAATATAGCTATAAGCAATAGATAAAGGGAAAATAGTGATGATAAATTGTTGAAATAGCAGGTATTTCAACTGGATGTGTATAAAATCACAGACTTGAACGTGCATTTGCAGCGTTACAATAGCTGACAAGCATACCTCTATCTCTTGCACTTGCTCCTCATTGTTGATGTACATCTGTTGTAGGGAGTCCTCCAGCTCCTTGTTGCGTTCCAGGAGAGTCTTGCCGAGCTCAGCAGCCAAGTGCAGGTCTGCCAAGAAAGAAGAACAGACGTAAACAGCAGAAAGTGGTGAGAGTTTACTAAACAGTGTCGGACTTCTTAACTTCAGAGTGCCAAAAATCAAGGCCTTCCCTGATCAGGCTACCTTGATTTGGAAACTAAACCTTGTTGATTTATATCTTAAGATGTGAAATTTAAAATCCTCTTCCTGATTTAACGCCTTAAAGTTTCTAAAATCCTGATTTTTCGGGCCTGTTTCACTCTCAAGATGAGTTCATGAAAGCCAAGAGGGGAGAAAACTTTCTGTAGGAACTGGCTATCAATCAGAAGGTTCATATTTATAGCGTTTAGCTATCAACACACTTCCATCAGAATGAACAAAAGACATGAGAAGCCTTAAAACGGAGTTAAAAGCATCTAAGCATAAGTACAACATGTACTACGGACTACAATACATTTCTCCACTGTGTTCAGTCTGCTTGAGCACAGTTCATATTGATACAAACCTGTAGCCATCTGCCCACCGGGGGCCCGAGCAGTGATAACGCCACAGGAGCCACCCTCACAGTTGCTGTTAGTTTACAACACAGCTTGAAGCATACATTATTTATCTCCTCAGGCGAAAAGAAACCTAGCTGGACTGAGTAGGAGGAGGAGAATCCTGCTGGCTCTGCATACTTGGAGCCCATAACAACACAGCACTGAAGGAGTGGAAAGACAGCAAGAAACAGAGAGCCATTGACACCCATTACTGGATATGAATGCAGTGTTTTATCACCACAGTGTAGGGTGTGAGCGATGACAGGAACACACACACACATGCATCATCGTAGGTGTAGAACACGAGATTAGAAATGTTGATCCATCTGCATGTACCCGTGTGTAAACTACTGCTGCTTCACACAATCCAGCAGGCCTACATGCAGCAGGAACCCCTCTGTTTTATCTGATATAATTAACAAGCATCATTAGCTCACGCAGTGCACGCCCGTGTTGCTACATTTGCCAAGGGACACAGGGACAGGCTGTAATTTCCTGTCTCAACAATGCAGAACTGATAACACAACACTGGTCTGAACCGCCGCGCGATAATGAGCTGAGTGAGAGTGTGTGAGGAGAGAGCACTGCGAGCCCTCACCCCGAGTTCCAACTCAGTCACAGATCTGTTTCTGCTCCTGAGGGCCGACACGTGCAGAGTGTTAGTTATGTAATTTCAGAATTATGTGCACGGATGAGAGGCTGTGCTGAGGAAATAGCAATCACCGGACACCTAATGACACGAAAGGCTGTCACATCTGCTCAAAACACACTGATGAACCTCTTTCTAGGTCGTATAATCAGTATGTACACCATATTTGTACATCTGCACATACATGCTCATGTGTTTCTGCTCTCTGCACATGTAAGCCTGCATCCCCGTGATGCTCTTCAATGTGTGAATCTCACATTCAGTCACAGGCCCCTGGGATGAGGCTGCAACACAAACATGACATCACCACGCCACGCCATCTGCCCAGGCGCACTTCATATGTTTGCCAGACTACAATGAAAACAGGGGTCACCAAATCTCAGAGCTGGCAGCCTCATTTCTGGGGCATAAATCACGCCCAACTCTGAGCGCATGCAATATGACCTTTGTTTGGAGCAGTGAGCACTGGGAGCATTTATGAATCCAATCTGACCCCAAAGCCTGGAATCTCTGATCTCGACTAAGGAGGTCTAGTCTGGGGCTCCCTAATCAGATCAGCCAGGGGCTTAATGGCTTCAAGCTCTATGCTGAATAATGCTGAGATGAGATACAGACAGCATGATGACACACACACACACACACACACACACACACACACACACACACACACATCTCTCCTCTGAGATGAAAGTGCATCCATTTAAGTCATTACCGAGGAGGTTGATCACTCACTGCATCACATAATGCATCTGTGAAAAGGCAAACACAAAACACAACACTTCTGATGGATTTTCTGCCTTTGCCTTCCATGTTCATTTAAGGTCTCAGGCGTGACTGCTGGCCCGTTTCGAGGTTCCACAAAATCAATCAGTGCCCGCTGTGCTTTTACCAAATTTTACAGTGGAAGTGGAGGCTGTGACTGCCCCACAGTTTGGGTTCTTTGTTCAAAAACTTCAAAAACATCTGCATGAATTCAGAAATAATGTCACCACCTCTAGAAGATTGGTGCTTTCACATCTGCCCAGCCCCACAATTCAGCAGAGTGAATACAGAGTGTTTGATAGATTTCAAAAAAGAAATTTAAAAAAAACGAGGAGGAAAGGAGTGCCGGGATGCAAGATGTGGCTCTGCGAAGAGGGAGATGAAACAGAGGCAACATTCATTCAGTCAGTCAGACAGACAGCAGGACTATTCTGGGAAACACCGCTGACAAGATCAAAATAATTGGCAGAGCAAGACAGCAGAGATGAAGGACAGACACATCCAGACTCGGATGCAGAGACAGACAGAGACACGGGTTTACAGTTTTCATAGTGCGTGCACTCGTGCATGAAATGTGTTTGACAACGGATGCAACCTCCTCCCTGCATGAAGCCATTTATCCCAGAATCCAAGTCAGAATAGCAGTGATTGATGATGGGTGGATGGGACATTGTTACATCTTATGACCCCCCCCCCCAAAAAAAAAAACCCGAGACAGGACAATTGATGTCTCACCTTGCTCCAAGTCCCGCTGATCGTACCACGGCTCCTCTTCCTCCGTGACAAACTCCTCCATCCTGCCTGCACGGAGCATCGATGCTGGTGAACTTCTTCTTCACCGGTGATGTTGATCTGCCAATTCACCGACGGCTCGCCCGGAAGTGACAACAAACAACAGCGGCGCAGCCTCCTCAAGTGTGTAACCCTTTGAGACAAACGACGTGAAGGCGAAATCCCGGCAGCGCACCTGCTTCTTCAACCATCTACAGGCACGAACAAAACCACCTCCGACTGTTCAGACCTGCAGCCATGAAGTAAAACAACTGGTAGAGACCACCGCAGTGTTCCTTGTGTTTGTCTCATCAGTGTTGGATGTGCAGCAGGGCCCTGCAGACGCAGGTTCGCAGCACTCTCAACGCTCAGTGGCCAAATGCTGCTGTTGCTGCGTTCAAGTGCTGTCGGAATTGCTGCCGGAGATGTGGGCACTTTATCCCGCTGATGCAATACTGCTTTTGCAGATTGTTTTATTACTGTTGTGAAGTAATAAAACAACATCATCACTGATTGGTGGAGGTACTTAACTTTAAGTTAAATCTGACATGTTGATTTTATGTTATATTTTATATACCCAACAGTTTGCAAGCCACAAGGTGAAACTGCCTCGCAACACTAGATGTTCCATCTCCTCCACTGTGGTTTAAAGGCCACAGCTGGTGTCTCCATGGCATGGCCAGATTAACCAGTTAGGGATACAATAACTTTACCTATTATAATCACTAAAATAAGATGCCAGCCTCCTATTAACCAGGCTCATTCATTCTATGTGCAATGTACAGTTTTTCTATGCTGGAATACTACCTGGCCCCAGATTAGCTGTGTGGTATTTGATTAAATACATACATTTAGAAATATGCAACACACAAGCACAAAACCCAAATAATGGGGCACAGGGACCCTCTTAAAGACAGGGCCCCAACATTACATATAATGGCAGATCCATTTTAACGCCCTTATCATGTGAGTGTGTGTTGTGTTAGGTGGTGCTGCATATTGCCAACTAAATTTCAATTCAGTCAGCACAATCCAACAAAGAAAGACCCGAGCTTTTGGGGCCCCTGGAGCAGGTGCCCACTTTGTCGGGCTGGTAATTCAGCTTTGCTCCAAGAGAATTACAAAATGAGAAAGCCATAAATTTTGAAAGAGCAGCTATTTTTACTTCTCATCTTTGAAGATATTTTCAAAATGATCACTTTGTGGGAAATAAAGTTGTATTCTATTCTATCAGTTTCTACATTATTAAGACTTTTACAGCGGTATGTTCAGGAGCATGTTAGTTTATCAGCTCTATCAGTCCATCACAGGCAGCTGTGGTGGCTGCTGTTATCCCACGTTAGCACAAATCAGTTTTTCAAATTAGACATTTTATCCAGTATTTACCAAACATGGACCTGCCTTTTAAACTCATTACATTTATTCAGTCTCCAAATACTTCCATGTTTTTCTCAATGATTGTAGTCACCGCTTACGATTTACAACCCTTCTTGTTCATTGCCTGCAGGAAAATTAAAGTTGTAAATTACAAGGAGCACCTGAAGGCAGCCCTACTGGAGGTGATGTCACCGTCTATTTGACAGCGTCCCCGGCACGGACGTCTCCTCCCCTCCTCCCCTCCTCCCCCTCCACCCCCAAAGCTCCAATAAGTTTAATTGTATAACTGTAGACACTAGAAAAATTGCATTTCCTGCAGAAAATGCATGGGAATGCTTAAAGCTGAAATTTATTTGCATAACACTGCTGAAAATGCAGAAATGCCAGAATTTGAAGCATTGCTGAAAATGCAGAAATGTGAAAAAGTAGGTCAAAGGCTGAAGGAGAAGTAGTAATAGAAGTTGTGGTGGTAGTAGTAGTAGTAACAATCTTAGAATAACAATCGGTATGGGCTATAAATCATATCTGGGAAATTTAACAAAGTGCTTACAGATCTAGTTTAATATGTGACGACATCCCCAATAACTGTTGTCTCCGTTTATTTTTACCTATGTTGGTAGGTTTAGCACAGTGGTAACACTGCTGATTTTGGTATAGAAGATCAGGGGTTTGATTCTTGGTCAAGGCCAGGGCTGTTTTTTGTAATTAATTATATAAGCTCAACTTAAGATGGCGCCGCAGATGGCTGCCGCAGATGGCTGCCTCAGTGTGTTGGTGCGCGTTGTTTTGTCTTGTTTTGTTTGTTAATTCAGTTTTCTGACGTGGTACCCGGTGCTCTTTCACCAGAGAAGAGCTCATGACCATCAGACATACAACTTCTGTGGATTTATTTCCAACTCTCCTCGCACCATGCGTGGAATTACTGAACATTCTGGTCAAAGGTGCCCTCACCTTTGTCCACGCAGTGAAACGCCGGAGGAGAGGGAAACGTACCGGTGCGCTCGTGCGTCTTCGCCGGCGCGGACTTCAAACACCGCTACTGGCAATATTTCTCTCCAATGTGCGTTCACTGTGCAATAAACTGGATGAACTTTAGCTACTGGTGGGGAAAAACAGGGACGTTTCTTCATCTTCCGTTTTGTGTTTCACGGAGACGTGGCTGTGTGAATCGGTACCGGACTCTGCGCTGCAGCTGGCAGGCTTCCAACTCTTCAGAGCGGACCGCGACACAGAACTCTCAGGCAAAGCGAAAGGTGGAGGTATCTGTTTCTACACTAACAGTGGCTGGTGTAACGATGTGACAGTGATTCATCAGTACTGTTCTCCTGATCTGGAAACTTTCTTCATAAACTGCAAACCCTTCTACTCCCCCCGTGAGTTCGTTTCATTCATTCTGGTCGGTGTTTACATTCCACCGCAGGCCAACGTGCAGGAGGCACAGCGCATGCTCGCCGACCAGATACTGAATGTGGAGCGGACAAACCCGGACTCCTTAGTTATTGTCCTCGGTGACTTTAACAAAGGTAACCTCACCCACGAACTCCCAAAATACAGACAGTTTATCAAATGCCCGACCAGAGAGGAGAATGTTCTGGATCACTGTTACACTACAGTGAGCAGTGCCTATCACGCCGTCCCCCGCGCTGCACTGGGTCACTCTGACCACGTCATGGTCCACCTGATTCCTACATACAGGCAGAAATTAAAGGTCTCTAAACCTGTTGTGAGGACATCAAAGCTGTGGACCAGTGAAGCTAAAGAGGACCTTCGTGCGTGCTTGGACTGCACTGACTGGGATGTTTTCAGGAATGTCTCCAACAGTCTGGATGAGTTCACAGAGGCTGTAACATCATACATCAGCTTCTGTGAGGACTGCT
>LKNJ01000630.1:226328-230471 GCA_002120245.1 Maccullochella peelii | reverse complement strand
CCCCCCCCCCCATCCCTACACTCAGCCCCACTGGCTTGCTTCATTTTACCTCCTCATATCCCCCTGTGGACTCCCACCACTGCATTATCAGCACAGTAATTGGTTGCATGGGTTTATTTCTTTGCAAGGGAAGAGGAGGGGGATCGAAAAACAACAACTACAATATGGAGATGAGGGCCAGAGTATGAGTCATGAAGGGAGTGAAAGCGGAGCAGAGCTCCTCCTGTGACATTCCTCAGAAGCGGTGGAGCGAGCCAACCGCCACTCTCTCTTATTTCAATCCAGGAAACCAAAAGCATGCCAGAAACATTTTAATTAGGCAGCATAGCCGACTTTCTCTGTTTGCACACATAACTGACTATTCAGTTGTCAATGAAGAGCAGCGACTGTGTGAGATTCCCACACACACACACACACACACACACACACACACACACACACACACACACACCTGACCCATGTGCCTCCAAAGACCGTCATCTGTCAGAGGATCTGGGCACTCTAATCTAAGCACAGCCAATCCAAAGCACTTTGTGCAAAAAGCTGCCTCAGTATTTTTAAAAGTCTGTCCAAAGTGGCCAAAAAATACATTTCAGGCTAGCCAAAGAACTCAAGGACTTCTGGTACTGAAGGAGCTAGAGGTCACCTTGACTGAAGTGCAACCCACTGGGAAATAAAACCATGCTTTCCAAAAATCGCACTTCTATTTTTACTTCTAAATGCATGGTGCAGACTTTGGACAAACCAGTGTTGACATTCAGGTATTAGGTGGCAAAAATAAACGTTCTACATCTGTGTCTCTTGAATAAGTTTAACCCTAATCCCTCATTCCTGGCTGGTCCTTTCTAAACTCACCAACAGCAGCTCATTGCTTTCACCTGGAGTCTCAGGTATAATCAGTCTCTGATTGGACGGCTAGTCTCGACCATAAAGTGCCACAAAAACACCCTTCGGGTCGGTGTAACCTGCAACATCTAGATTTAAGCTGACTTGAGTTGTGACGGTCTTTTCATCATAGCTGAGTTATGATGTAGTTGCTTTATATTATTATTTTTTGTAACTTTCCAAGGAAACAAGCATCAGTGAGGCAGCAGTGATCAGTATTTACTTGGAAAGGTTTGCGTGGGTTTTCTTCTTTCCGAGGAATGATGAAAGTCAGACGGGGCTCACTGGGATTCCTCTCAGTAGGTCCATTGCATAACACAAAACACTGAACTCCCTTTTAAATGAAGAGACCATTGCCAATTCAGAACTGTGTAGAGCTTCTGTGAAAATGACAATGTCTTCTCGAACTTCAAACTTTGTAACACATTTAACTCCCACAAATAGATTAAAATACTTATGGATTGATGTCTCATTTTCTGTTTGATGAATTGATGGTTTTCTATTCAAGTGGACAAAGAAGAATCCTTCAATAATCCTCTGATGTCTGATTTACATAGCATCTCTGATTGGAAAACACAAACTTACACTCCTGTTTATCATAAAAACATTTGTAGCCCTGCTGTTTTTTCATACTCTCCGTCTCTCTCTCTCTCTCTCTCTGACGTGGGCGTCACAGTTGACTCAGGATGTTCAGCCAAGAGATTTGCAGTGCTTTTGTGCAGCCTAGTGGTGCAATAAAATGTAGCTGAAGGTAACTCCTCATAATGTTCAGATAGTCAGAGTCAGTCCTGCATCCTCATAATAACCAATTCTCTATATTAAACGCAGTTAAAGTCTGTTTTGATCATAATATCTAAAAAGCTAAATTCACTTAATTCAAAAATATAGAAAAACAATTTCTATTTTCTGTAATACACAGAGCAGTTTTACATTAATACTGCAAACATTAAACAACAATTCAAATTTAATGCACAGATTGTTTTAGACTCGACACTTTACCAGCATCCAGGGTACATTTTGCTTTTAGCTTATGGTTTTCTTTGTAATTATTTGTGAAATTTTGAGTATTTTATTATGGACTTTTACTTGTAGTGGAGTATTTTCACAGCGTGGTATTAGTACTTTTACTTAAGTAAAGGATCTGAATACCTTTTCCACCACTGGTCTCTCCAAAGACCAGACAATTTATGTGAAGGTTGACCGAGTGGAAATCTTTGGGACCGCCTGCCAGGCTCGGTAGAAGACACGGTGGCTCAATGCGGCACCATCAGACTGTGCAGACATGTTCAGCACATTTCTGTCAGCTTGCTGATATAATACAAACACAGACAGTCAGTTAGTGGTGACATGACAGACAGCAGAGACTGCAGAAAATCAATTTGTTATTGATCATTTCCAGGCCTCTTGTGCCTCCTAGTGGTTTGAGCTGTGTTGGGTTAAAGTAATATGATACATTTATTTATTTATGAATATGATTAATTCCTATCATTATCTGTGTGTGCTGATAGTTTATGATGTCCTTCATCTACCATTAATAATCGTACAAAATACAGACAGTGACTGCTTTTGTTTTTCCTTTTTTGTGATAAAAGTAAAGTATCAGAAATGTGAGTTGAGGTGTCAGTTGATGGCAGGCTGATCAACAGGAACCACTGACTGTTTTTGTCCTCTAGGTGGCAGCATCTCTCTCCGTGTGACACTTTGATAAACCAGCCAGGATGTAGCCTGTGTCACTGCCTGGCTGCCACAGTTACTGGCAATGGTTTTAACATGATGTTCCCTCTGAAAATAAAAGTTCAACAGCTTTGGAGAGGACGGAAAGAACACTCTGCTTGTCAAAAACAGGACATCAACATGAGTTTAAAGCATGGATCTTTCCATTTATATTTGAACTCACATTCAAAGTGATGTTTGTAAAGTAAAATCAAACCAAACTCACATTTATATGAAATAATGAATTCTATGAAAAACATGTAGCTTTGCCAGAAATCATGCATAGCCTTAGCTGGTGTTTTATTTGAGATCAAGTGTGCGACCACAGCATGATTTACTGATACTGATGCTGAATTTATTTACAAAACCATTAAAAATTCAGTGTGAACCTGCACGTATTTTACTACTTTCTCTAATGACACACACACTCACATCCTAAAACAATGTGTTCTTTTCAATACATCCTTGTTTTCAGTTTGATTTGTGATGTCTTTGGGTTGTTGTTTTTTTAACTTTTCAGACATTAATAGCAACACAGATGGACACAGCCAATGTTCGTCACTGACAGCTGATGTAAACCAGATTATTTGTATTTGTTATTTGTTACAGTGAGTTATTTATGACACTGAGGGAGCAACATCTTCATTATCACTGTGTTTCTCCCTGCGGTGTAGTGTGGTGGTTTTGTAGGTTACAACTTGGGAGGTCGAGCCTCTTTACCATTTCTCACAAGCTGTGATCACTTGAGAAGAATATCATCATATGTGGTGGATGCTCGTGTGGTCTGTTAAAGAAAAAACAACAACTGTAACTCTCCCCACAAGACTGCTTTGATCACACAGACATCACGTGATCTTCCACAGCAGTATACTCTATTCTGACTAATGTGACACCTGAAAACAGAGAGCAGTGGCTGTCGACCTTCCAAACGAGGTGTTTCCTTTTCTAATAATAATAGCTGCACACAGTATCCTGTTGCGAGGGACAATACTGAGACTTGCGAACTTTGACATCACGTTCTTTAAACCTTTTTTAGATTTCACTAATGAATTTTATTCTTTCCAGGGCAGAAAACCCTTTGAAACAGGACTGAGATCTTTGACAAAAAAACCCTCAACTTACTAGCTTTTTTTCCGGGCCTTTCAACCGCATCTCACTGTCTTCATTGATGAAGATCATTGATCAGTTGTCAAACTGATTGTTGTCTTTTGTCTTTAATCATCAATTTGGCAAACTCCATTTGCTGATGAGGACTGTGACATGTGGTTGAAAGCTCATGAAAAGGCAAGTAAGTGGACTTTGATTTAGGGCTCTTTTCTTTTTTTGTCCACAAGCTGCGAGTAGTTCAACCAGAGACATTATTGCTTGTCATATTGTTTTGTTTGAGCAATATTTACAGGCCTGGGAAGGTAAAAGTATCTAGTATTTCACATGAAAAATGCAATGATCAGATAAAACTCTGAAAAAAGAAACATAATTTTGAGTAGAAGATATTTTTCTTCTTTTCTATAATCATCTTGCGGCTCATTGAAGGGATCACAACCT
>LKNJ01000630.1:88828-223828 GCA_002120245.1 Maccullochella peelii | reverse complement strand
TTGACATCATAACACCCGTTTTCTTTTCCCCACACTTCTGACTTTTCCTCCACAAATCACCTGACCACCAGTGGAATGCCATATACAGCACCCCCACCCCCATTCATGAACATTATAAACAAGAGAAAATAAAGTCTAATAAATAAAAAGAGTGACACACAAACTAAGCATTCTCCAACAGATGTCCTACTGGGTCGCTTTCCTGCAAACTGGATGGGAAGTTGTTCTATCGTTTTTATCACATTAAAGAGTAACTTTTCTTTTCCTTGTCAGGGCAGCAACAGAATGAGTAACTTTCCAATGTTTCCACCAGCAAAACTGAACAAAGTAATTGTGTCCACATCCACTGCCACATGAATTTAAAATGCACAATAAGCACAGGTCAAACAGCAACGGATGCAATAGTTCGATCCATGAGCTATACCTTTTTTTTTTTTTAAAACTCATTTTAAAAGTTTAATTTATTAAACTATTTGTATGTACAAAAAAAAAAAAAAGAAATTTGCTTTTTGGACGGTCCCACACTCTTTAGGGGACCGTCGGGAAGGAGTTCAAACTGACGAGACAAAAATGACTACATGAGTTATTGCTTGTTACTGCTGGAAAGAGGGTGGACATCTATTCCAAAGTTTGTTGTTATTTGGACTTTTTCCATTGTTGTTGTTTTTTCACTTCTTCGTTTGTGCCGTTTCTATGGACAGCTAGTAGGCAAGTGCTGGATAGCTTGTTGTAGCTGCTTGTCGAGGGGAAAGAAAACCAAAACAAAAAACACACACAAGTTACAATTTCCACTCTTTGAAAATGCACTGAGCACCCACATTCGACAGGAATGTTTTTTCCCTCTTTTTCTTTGTGGTTGTTTTCCTCCGTGCTTGGTTGGAAACAATCACGGCAGACACACTTTGTTTGCTTCATAAGCTTAGTGGCGGTGGATCTGATCTGCTTCCCCGTTGATTTGTTTCACAATAGCACCAGTTCGAGTGTCTGAGCTTCTGCAGTGTTGAGCAGAGGTAATGAAAAAACAATAAGACAAGGATTAAATTCAGGGCTGAAGGACAGTTTATCAGGGCCAAGCTGTGTTGATATGGCAAAGTTCCCAGTGTTTATTATAGTCCAGATTAGATGTGCTCCCATTTATCCAGGCCCAACACCAGAGCGTTAAGATGAGATACGCAGGACCAGCTCAGCACACACACACACACACACACACACACACACACACACACACACACACACACACACACAGGAGAGAGAACCAAACAGAAATATTGAATTATTTCAATATCATATGAATTTAAGTGCATTTTGGATCAAATTAGGGGTTGTGTGTCTTTAACAAATTCAGACATTTGACAGTTCGAGGAAATAAAATCAAGGAAGTAAAATCAATCATTCATTTCAATTGTGTGGGTTTAAAAGTTATGATCATGTATATATAATTTTTTTCTACCAGTTGGCAGTCTCACATCACTGTGTTTGGGTCCCTGGTGTCGGTCGGGGCGGCTCAAAGTTCAGAGGTGTGGAAGAGCTCTCAGTGGAGCTCCTCCAACAGCGGGGGGGGGCAACTAAAGGCTAGGAGCAGGAAGGGGCGCTGCTGAGAGGCGCAACAGGGACACCGTTAGCTGGGGGCGTGGCTGCTGTCGGAGGTGACTGGGGTGTATGTACGTATGTAGGCATGGCTGGATGGGCAGGCAGGTTTGGCAGGGAGGAGGAGGAGGTGGTGGTGGTGGTGTGGGGCTTTAGGAGGAGAAGGCAAGTTTGACACTGCAGGAGGAGTAGCCCTCGTCGCTGGCCATGCTCTGCAGGCTGCTGTGGTCGTCCAGGTCGCTGGTGCTGGCTGTGCTCACACTGTCCAGCTCTCCATGGGAGAACTCCGTGCTTTCCACATCCACCTCGATCTCCTCTGCAGCCGTGGACGAAGAGATGAACAGAGAGAGGGAAGAAAGGGAAGACAAACCATTTAATTGTGACTACTAAGAAACAGATTCTGTACACTACATTTGTGGCAATGACATGAGGAGTGATTGAGTAGTGGAAAACACAGTAGGATACTGAGGTTGTTTAAAGGATAAGGTTCACAATATTCAAAAATTTTCTTAATGTCAGTGAATCCCATGAAAAGACCAAAACCAACAATGCTTTAGTCCATCTCTTTGAATATATCCCTACCTTGCGTCTGTGGAACTCACTACAAAGCCCATTTGTTTCTACTAAAGACTTAAATCTTTAAAAACATGCTATATATATATTATTATTTTTTAAATAGTTTACTTCTTTTTTTTTTTTTTAAAAGGTTAAACAATTTCGTAAAACAGTGGGCACTATAACTCTTAGCAAACGTTAACACAACATGAATAAATATTTTATTTATTGGGGACATTTTGTTTTACAACAACAATACAGATCTATGACACAGAGGAATGAGATATATCAGACTTTTGCTACACAGGCAACACTAGTAGGATCAATTTAATACAATATTAAATGGATAGAGAGACATTTATTATATGCTTAAATATAAAATGCTGCAGAATGTGTTATCTAATAGACTTAAGTTCTATATGTCTAATGAAATCACTATATTGCAGCAGTCCATGTAAATAAATATGAATCCATTTAAAATGGTTCAATTGGACTGGATTAGAACCAGGTTGGAATGATAAAAACTAATACAGGCTTTAATATTTGGCTGCTGGTTGCTTCAACTAACCAAAGTTTACTTTAGAACCCTTCAGGGAGCTTTTACATTTTAAACATCTATTCATGAAATTTGTGTTGATTATTTTCAGCAACACCTCACTTCACGTACAGTCCCAGAGGGACTCTGACCGGTACAACCTCAATGTCGTAAAATTAGCCCAAGAGCAGCTGGAGGGATTGATGGCCTTGTAGTCGCTAAATTATAATCCTGTTTAAAGACTGCGGTCTCACTCACCTTGGTCAGAGTCAGAGCGGTCGGAGCAGAGGGTGGAGCCCACACTGTCCATGCGTATCCTCTCCCCCTCCCCTGGGCTGCTCTGGGCTGCAGCACCGCTGCCTCCCCTCAGCAGCTCCAGCTGGCGCTGGAGGTGCCTCTGCTCGCGCTCCAGAGACTCCAGCTGGTACTGGCTCTTCCTGTCTGCCTCTTCAAGTTTCTGGTCAGGAGAAAGAGAAGAAGGAGACAGAGAAAAGGTTAATTATGTGGGCCAGGGACCAGGGTGAGGCAAAAGAGTAGTAGAGATGTGCAGAGAAGGACTGAGATACTGAGGGAAAATATAATAAGATAATAAGAAATATAGAGGAGAGAAGGAAAGCTGGAAGAACAACTTGAGCAACAGTGCTGAGGTACTCGCTGGCTGCCTCTGTTTACGCCTTGTGCCATTACAATTTGAGCGAGGGCCGTGGCAGGGACTGATACAGCCGTGTTGTGCTCTAACCTTGCAGCCTTATGTCACGGTCGCCGACAGTGACAAGCGTGACTCCCGGCGACGGACTAAAACAATAGGCCATCAATAAGCGAGAGAATCAAGTTGACAGCAGCAGAAGTGCAGAGTGGTGGCGATAGTAGTGTGTGTGTGTGTGGGGGGGGGGGCACGACAACAATATCGTCTTTATGCCTCCCCTCTCTTGTTACGTGAAGCTGCGCCAGGCTTCTCACATGCAGACTTCTCAATCAATCACAGGTTCTCTCAATCACAGGCTGTTTTTAAAGTGGATGGGAAAGCGTGAACCAGGATGTCTCAACGTGTTATATGCTCTCCAAAACTGGATTAACAGGCAGGGAAACTATCACTGGCTGAATACTGGTTCGTTTGCATAAGCCAATTTTTTTATTATGTGGAAAATGTATTATATTTACTCATCCACAACATGTTGTCGAAACATTTGGAAGGAATTATTATACATCATGTAGATATACATTTTTTCCCCCACTTTATTCACTTCAAATAAACAAATCATCCGCAGCCAAATCCCTCCATTACAGATAAACTGCAATTTAGGTGTTCCCTTCACTGGATGTATTCTATCTACACTACTTACACATTCATAAAGCAAAATGATCCTTACAGGTGTAAGGGTTTTGTGATGAAAACAGCCGGTCAAGGAAAATTGCAATAAAAATGCACACTGTAGTTAATAACCACATGTAATCAGTTTCATCCAAAAAAAAAAAAAATGTTGCTTAGATTCTGCACTTCCTTCTTTCAACCAGTGGTGGTCATTTATGTGTCAAACTGAGTAACCCGGGACCGGCTTTAAGCTCTGGGTGGGCTAGTTATCCTTACCTTTATGTGTGCTTTGGCTTTGTTGAGCAGGCCCAGGGTGGTGTGGCGGTTGCAGTCGGGTCCCAGGGGTATGAGGGCCTTCAGCCGCTCCAGGCACAGCCGCAGGTGAGCTCGTCTGCAAAGGAAAAGACAGAAACAGAAAGAGAATGATTAGATACATGACAATGTACATTAGGGAAGAGACACTAAAATGTGAAATGCATTCCCTGCTGGTAATTACATTTCTTACTCAGTAGCACCTGGGAGATTGTTCAGGAAGATTGTGGGTTACTAATTCACTTTTTCACTCGTCCAGCTTGTTTGGTGATTTGAACAAGTTTCTCTAATTAACAGTCCATTGCAACCTTATATCAAAGCTCCGAAGGTTCTTAAAGGGAAAGTTCACCCTAAAACACTGTTTAAACCACCTATTGGTCATACACCTTGTGTTTCTCTGACCTTTATGTTATCCAGTGGTATTTTCTATTTTCTCATGCACAGATAACTGGCTAAACAGATGTCAAGCTATTTATATGACTTTACACCCATTCCAAGTAAAATCAACAAATGTACAACTGTTCTTAGCGGGTTTCTAACACAGTATATGCATCTGAGGGTGGATTTTTACTTTTAAAAGATCTGCGCTTCAGCACCTAAATGCAAGCACTATTCTGTCATCTTGGGATGTAGGCTCATTAAGTCACACTGTATTCTCACTTTGTGAGAATCCACCATCTACGGACCCAGCTCACGTATTGTAAATCCCCAGCTTATAGTTCAACAACACAGCAGGTTACATATGATTCACGTCTCGTGTAAGCCTCGAGACGATACATTATCCTCTGCTGGTATTTCTTGCACCCGGCTTTAGTTACCCTTCTTGCCTACATTACAAACAAGTTTAGGTGAGGGAGGGGGGCGGGGGCAGGGAGGAAAGGTGTAATGGCATTTCCTGGACCATGCTCGGCTCATACGCTCCATCATCCTGACAGTCGCTTATTCTGTGACTGCAGACAGGCCATGGGTACTATCTATCCTGCTAATGGCCCTGAGTTGAGAGGTAAAGAGAGATAATTGTGGCTATAACACAATCAGTGCTCCATTAGGAGGAGCTGCCCTTTCAGTTGGCCTGAAGGAAACAGTGGAGAGACATTAAGAGTCAGTGGACTCAGTGGAGCGACCCAAACACAGGAACTATCTCGGGGGAGCTCAAAGGAGACGAGCCCAGGGGACCAGAGCAGGAATTCACTGCACTGATTTCCCTGGTCTAGACTGCTCTCTGCTATGCTCTGCTGCTTTAAGACTGGTGGAGGCATGTGAGCACTGGCTAGAGTATATCTCTCTCTGTGCGTGTGTGTGTGTGTGAGGAGGGGAGGTTCAACTTAGGGCTGGGCGATAAAACGATAATGATAATTATCTCGATAGAATTTTCCTCGATAGAAATATAACAAATGTTCGATATAATTAAACCACCCATACACCAGGAAAGGGGGGTGCTAATGCACCTTAAACGTTAGTTGCCACCTGCCATTAAACAGAAGAAAAAGACGGACAGCCTAACACAGCAGCCACAGGCTTGTAGATGGAGCGGAATCAAAAAAACATTGGTAGGCGAAATGAGCGACACCGGAAAAAACATGGTTCCAATGACCATCTCGAAGCAGGACGAAGCCACCATTAACAGGAAAGGCCACTCAACTTCAGCATTTTAGAGATATTTTGGCTAAAACCACAATTAACTATATGGTTTCTTCAACTTTCACTCAAGAGCAAAAATCAGCCTTTAAACTTGAAAGAAATAATGATTTGACATTTATTGTGATAATTATCGATATCGGCTGATATGAATATTTTTTTCATCATAACGTTTTTGGCCATATCGCCCAGCCCTAGTTCAGCTATGCATGGATGGTGCTGATAAAAACACGAGTGGAGCAAGCCATTACACCAGTACAGTATGCGTGAGTGTGTGCTTAACCTACGTGGACAAGACAAGTGCTGCATGTCTGGGGAGTGAAAAGAGGAGGTGCCCTAATTCAGTCTGTAGTGCTAAAAGTTTGAAAGTCACAAGACAAGCACGCACACACACACACACACACACACACACACACACACACACACACACACACACACACACACACACACACACACACACGCTTTCAGTCTGAGAGTTTATAAAGATGAGTATCAGTTTGGCTCAGGTCATCTG
Organism: Maccullochella peelii; assembly: GCA_002120245.1. Taxonomy (NCBI): domain Eukaryota; kingdom Metazoa; phylum Chordata; class Actinopteri; order Centrarchiformes; family Percichthyidae; genus Maccullochella; species Maccullochella peelii. The sequence continues at coordinate 217,375 of LKNJ01000630.1, read as the reverse complement.
TCTGTGTAATCGGTTCTATTCACAGTCCACCTTTGCTCTTTATCTGTGAAATGTCTGTGTTTGTCTCATCTGATCCCCAACCACACCATCTTTGCCCCGCGAGTCCACATACACACACACACACACACATGCACAAACACAGATACCAGTTGGCTATTAATCACTTTCTACTCTTTCGCAGCAGCCTGGGGGGATAGATGCAGCTCCACCTGGGAGATGTCTACTGCAGGACATGGTACAGAGAGAACAACATGGCAGAATATTTCTCTCGTCAATTCCAATTCTGACCATTTTGTTCAACACTGTAATTCTGATTATTACTTGATCATGTGGAAACATGATCATTAAGTGTAATTTCACTGCAATTTGCCATGTTTCCTACATAACCACTTTCAAATTAAGTAGGCCACATTCATGGAATGTTTCAACATTGCTGATATGCCAATAAATTATTTACTGTGCAGCTGTAGCTGAAGAGCTGACACAAATATAATTTCACATTACATGCAAAAAACAAACACATACTTGCTCAAGAACGTCCCATTTTTAATGCTAAGAATTACACTTCTCATGCATGTGGACACTGTAAGGACATCTCATTCTTTTTCCTTAGTCACGAATACAATTTTTTCCCCACATATGGGCATGGACTGCCTGATGAAGAAGGGTGCGAGGGCAGAGCAGAACACACTTGTCATGTATGGGCCTGTCTGTCTGCGTGTCTGTCTGTCTGGCCTGCCGGGCGTCGAGTTAACAAACTCCAGACACCACGATCTTCTCCTCCACTCCCATCAAGATTAAAACCGTCTCAGGAGACAACCTCAGATAGAGGGTGGGAGAAGGGAGGGTGGGAGGAAGCGGGGGTACGCTGACCGCACAGGCAGTGCAGAGTGTCACCACGTTGCTAGCCCTGGCTATGGCGAAAATATCTCATTATGGTTCTTAGCGCTAAGACTTCTATTAGTGAGTGTGGTGTGAGGCGTCACTTGTCGGGCTGCTGAATCACCACTTTTTGCCGAGTCAGTATGAAACCACAAACTCCCTTCCACACCCACAGGGTGATGATGAAGATGAGGAGGAGGAGGGGAAGGAGTCTGCCATGCTGTCACCTCTTTCAGCCCTCTCAGTCCTGGTTCTGTCCTTTTCACAGCTACCTGTGATCTCCTCTTAAAGCAGCACATGCTGGATGGCTGCATTCAAACATCGTCACTGTGCCTCAGACATGTGAGACGTCTGTGTGACGTGTGTCCTTATCTCTGCTGTGCATGACACGCTCTACTGCTCACTCTGATAACAAGACAAAGCAAAGATGCCCCAAAAAAGCACAAGAGGGAGTGTCTGAGGAACAGTGTGTGACTGTGAGAGAGAGAAGAGGGAGTATATACTATTGTGTAATTCATGGCCATCACACATTGGACTGCCTGGTAATGGTAAGTCAAACTAGAGCTCTTACTCTCAGCAGGCAAGTATTTAAGAAATCATTCTGGGAGAAAAATCTACCTATTATGACCCCAGACTCACAGGCAACTAAAGATAATGGCAGAGACCGGTTTATCATGTTAAGTCTGCACCACCAGCACTATCTCTAATTGTCTCACTAAGGGGTTAAAACTCATAAGCTACTGGCTACTGGTGATGCCCCACAAGACAGGTCCCTAATCCGTGAAAAGGCTTGTTTATCATGTAGACCCACAGCCAAAGGGCTTAAGCCATTTGAAGCTTACAATATGAGTGGTGGCTTGTGACCATAAATACTTGCGCGCTGCAGCCAGAATCTCTTTCTGCCTCTGCCCTCTTGTAGCCACGTAACACAGCAACCAGCAACAGAGGCCACTGTTTCCTGAGTTCTTAGAAAAGACTGGTGCTAGTTACATAAACAGTGGTGGATTTACTGCATAGCCCCGCAGATTCATGTCCTTAGCTGCTGAGGATAAGGATTGGTTAAGTAAACTTTGTTAAAGGATGTGACGTCACAGGATGACAGGCAGTGTCAGCAGGTTGCTGTTAATGTGGCATAGCGTTGATCAGGGGTTAAAGTGCTCACTAGCAATAGCATGTTCGTTTGTTTATTTATAGACAGAACTAATGGCAATGTTAGCTGTAATATTAGTTAGCTACATTTAGCTCAGTTATTAAATAATTTTGATTTTTTTAAAAATCAGCAAAACAACAAAAACTAACTGCAATGATTGACGGGATATACAGTATATCACAATAGACAAAGGACATAAATTCAAATATCCTTAATGCAGACTAATAGTAGTGAACGCTATTGCTCTGCAAATTGTATTTCCAGTGTCTGATGAATGGCACAGTGAGCTGTAGGCTGCCTGATTGAGGAACTCTTCATCTGTGGCGGATTACATAACACGTGGCCAGTTGCTACCAGGACCTGTGCTCCAAACTGTCACACACAGCAGGGATATCAAATCCCTCGCTGACAATAACACAACACAGGCAGACAAGCCTTGTTTCTCCTTGTATTCAGCAGTGGGAGTTTCCTGAGAATGCAAGCGAATTTAAAAGCCGGTTTTCATTTTGTTTTGTTTGTTGCTTTTGCTGCCCTGCAGGTATACCTTAGCAAACAGCTGCTTTTGAAATCCCACGCTCCCTCTGGTTGGTAGTGAGGCAGCAGAGCTTCTGTGTCTTAATACAGATTGATTTATAATGTAACTGGCTATTCAGAGAAAACCGCATGTAAAGCTGCTGCTGATCTCCCACGAGTTAATGGGAATTACCTGAGTTTCCACAGCGTAAATATGCACAGCTTGTAACGGCGTTTATAAAAGAGCTGTATAGATAGGAGCTTTTAGTTTTCACCTGTTAGTGAAGATGGTCAGTTTATTTTCACACTTGTACACAATGAAGACTCAATTAATGGTGGCTTGGTTCAGAAGGCGATGTAGGTAACATATTTAACTATATAGCAATTGTTTGGTTTTACCATTAAAAATTGCACCAGTTGTGCAGTATTTCTGCAATACAACTAATGCATGTCATATCTATCTTTGTAGGTGATTCATGAAAGCACAGACAGTACAGGCAATTGTTTACTGTCCCTTTTAAAGCATTTGTCTATCTAATTTTGTCCATGGCGTTTCAATCCCAGTCGAATCTTCAAAATTTCGACAGGTTGTGTTAATTTAAACAAATTTGTGGTTTGGAGTTACTCTCTTCATTGATTTATCAAAAATAGGAGAATTCAGGTGTGCAAAATCCTAAAGGCACGACTTGCAGGCTCACCACAGGGAGACGCAGCCGGCCTTCCCTTTCCTCCTGAGACAATGGGGCACTTCCACTCTACCAGCGTGTGTGTGTGCATGCGTGTCTCTTTCAAGCTTGTGTGTGTGTGTGTGTGTGTTCCTGATGGGCCCCAGATGGGTACGCAGGCAGGCAGCTCTGCCTTTTGGCTTTGACATGTGAGCGAGCAGCCAGCCGGCCCACGGGTCACTGCACCACACCTTTCCTCCTCATCCATCCTCCTCTCTCATCCCGACTCCCCATGAATCACGTGCAGGACCTGCCCTTTTCTCCCACATCCTTCAATTCAGTAATCGGTAATAGATGGGTGTTATATATTGTATTGTATATTATAACAAATCTGTCGTCATTCCTATACTGCTCTTCCTCTCACCATAGCTGTTTCATTTGTTCTCGAAATGCGTCAAACTGCCTCCAATGTAACTGAAGCAGTCCTTTTTAAAGAAGCACTTTGAAGCTCTCCCTGTTGGTATGGGAGAGCTGCCCACCACCGCTCTTACAGAACCTACGCACATCATATGTACATCTCTTGTCAGTGCAGCGAACAACAGCTTTGCACTCAACCTCCCTCGTTCTTGTATCATCCATGCACACACACACACTCGTAGAGTGCATGTGCCTTTGGATCGGCACTGCAGGGCTCACACACCTCAGCGTACATGCATATACACACACATTCTGATATCTGATCTCTTTGTAGTCAAAAACTCCATGAACACAGAAAGCTTTTCAATTTTCCTTTGAACTCATCGTCTGTCTTGTTAAAATACCAAAACATAGACCATCTTGACTTTTACGGTGTTAAATTGTGTATTAGGCCTTCTTATCAACCACAGGAACTTTTCCACAAGCCACAAAATGTTATGGATTTATGAAACTCAGGAACCTGCATTTCAACTGCAGGAACCATGCTCCAGTTCTACAGTTGGGCCATAGTTGTTGTACCCTAAAAAGTCCTTCACAACTTTCTAAAGGCCGGGGATCTTTCGGGGTAACTCTGCTTTACTATCATTGCTGACTGGTCAAACACAAGCCTCCAGACGGCAACAATGTGTGCACAGAATTCATTCAAGCAAGCACTAGTAATCTCTGATATCAATTAATTAAGACTTGGGAGGGAATTGTTTTAGTTTTTTTGACGCTAAATGTAGCCGACTTCCTGATGTGTCAAAAATGTGAGTTTTTGACACATCAAAAACTCACCCCCCCATTATCTGATGCTTACAACATCTAATCTTCCAGTATTTTCCTTTTTCCTCCCTTTTTTTTTTTTTTTTTTTTTAATTTTTTTAAAAAAATAGGGCAAACCTCATCTTGTTATTTTGAAGACATTACTCGACCATTATGTATACAGTTAGGGAGCCATCCAGACAGTTGCTCTGTCTTTTTTCTGGAACGTACACAAACTGAAAGACTTGTTTGATTATCAGACATAAATTTGTGCAAATCTGATTCCTGTTGTTTCCTGTGGGCAGAGACCTATTGAGAGGGGAAGGGGGTGATCAGAAAAAAGGTAAATGCATATTCATGTGGGTGTTCTTTTGTGTGTGAATAAAATAAACGGCAATAAAAGAACACCTGGGCCTGAAGAGTGACACGGACAGAATAGGATTTTTTTTTTTGTCTTCTCAGAAAACAAAAGCAGCTGAAAACAGCACTGACAAAGCAACCTTAGTTTCTGCTTATTTTTCATTCAAAGTCCTCTGGAGCCAACACCGCTAGTCGCAGTGCGAGTGATGGAGAAAGAAAATATGGCTTCCCTAAATTCCAAACTTGTGAACACGTAAATAATGGATACCTTCTCAGGCCATCCAAGATGTCTGACATAATTACTGGATGTGCTCTTAAAGGGGAGGGTCAGATTTCCAGCCCAGATACCAGTCAATACACTTCACTTTGGCAAATCCCACACTCTCTCAAAACCATTTAACACACACACACCCGATCTGACCTACTTCTAATACATGTAGAGGGGGAGGAAATCTGACCCTTCACCCAGTTATTACACTAATTACACATCACCATTGACCGTCTCAGTGGTAAATCTCCTACACTGACATGTGAAAAAAAATTAAGACATCATTACAGAGGCCCTCTTAGGGAGAAAAAAAGAGAAGAACTTGACTTTGTGATAGAGTTCTTTTGTTCCTCTTCTGCCTTACTCCTTCTCAAGTGTCGAGGCTCATTTAAAGAAGCCGCTAATCATGATTTCCAGTGATGTCAAAGATTATTGGAGTGATTAGAGTATTTTGTAATGCAAAGCCTCATTTAAAGTAGACTAAGCCATGTCCACTGAGCACTACATCAAATGAATGGCAAATTATCTAGCTATTTTGAGGAGGGCAATCAAATCAAACACAGACAATGTGGGCACGGATGTTTTTCTTTCTGTGCTTTTGAGCATTATTTTCCAAAACATTCCAAATCCATTATTTCACGGTCAAAAAACAACAACAAAGCGAGCGAGAGATGCTGGTTGTTTAAATGGTCCAGACCAGTCGCAGAGGCAAATCATATGTAAGGCTTGTGGCACACTGATCCATAATCTGCAGATGGTTACATACAATATACATGGAGAGGGGCACGGCTCATCCCACATGGCAGCCCATACATTTGTTCCCCATGATGCTTTGCTGAGGACAGATGATCACAGCTTAAAAAAAATAATAATAATCACACTCCCAATAGTTTAGCGGATCAATGGAACAAAATTCTTTTATTGCACATTTGGCATCTTTCATCAATACCTGGACCATTTGGTTTAACTGGCAGTGAAATACAATGGAATGAATAATGAAATGAAACATGAAGTACTTGCATTTGGCTTAATTTATAGTGATTACAGTGCAATTATTTGATCTGGAGAATAAACCTGAAATACACATTAACAACTGTGCCACAAACACACACCAAACTACAGGAAACACAATGGCTCTCTGTGTTTGTTCACCACCTTTGTTTATTGGCTCGCTGAGTTAATACAAAGAGCAGGGTTGTTATTTCTGCTAAAGATGCCTCTTCTAGGATTCTGTGTTTTTTATGCCCCCTATGTCTTTCGCTCATTCTCTCTTTTATGGAGGGTGGGGTGGTGTCATTCACTCCCTCCCTCTCTCACATGACTGCTGGCGCGTTGCAGACAAGGTCACATGTTTACCCATAGAGACAGTGGGCACCTGACTGAATAGGCTTTTTTAATAGAGGAAACTACCACTCACTAGGTTGACTGCTGGAACAGTCATCATCAAAGAGCCAACGGCCTGTCTGCAAAATTGGCGCCCGCCGTATGTGCTTCAGCCAGCTACAGCTTCATTATCTGAGCTATAAATTGCAGGTTCAGGAAATGACAAATGCAGATGGAGACAAGTTATATGCTGAGTATGTCTGGATTAGGATGGCGAAATCATTATTCTTGGTGAAAACTTTGTGTGGATGATTTATGATTTGACAGATGGTTCTAGCATTAGCCCATGGATTGCACGTGGCATGTAACTCGTGTTATAGTGTCATTAGCACCCACTGGACAATGCATTGACTTTAATGACTTGAAATGACATTCTTATTACTGAAACGAAGACATGCAAACATGAGAGCTGTACATTTAAGCTAGTGTGCTGAAAGTTATACTTCGTCCACTGCCTGTGTGCATCAGTTAGTCCGTCACGTTTCCACATGCACACACAAGATTAAAGCAGCCTTTGCCCTACAGCAACTGTAGGCTCTCTCTTTCTGACAGACTGGTGCTTCCCTCATCTCCTTTATGAAACACGGACAGATGGGATAGACGCAGAGAGTCAGACCGAGATAGAGAGGGTGAGAGATATAGAGAGTGGGGGAGGAAGGGGAGCGTTCTGGCTGTGTAATCTGCCCAGAAACTGGCCATGGGCACAAACGAGAGCCAGTCTGTCAGGAGTTCGGACTCAAATTTTTCTATCAATGCGACACTTTCAGGCAAATACTATGAACTACTACAACACATGAAGGACATGGGTGCTTTGTGTTGAGCACATTCATCCAAAGTGTCACGAGTGCGTATATTTTATGCATGGGTGACACCAGTGGAAATTTAACCCCTAACCCTGAAAGATTAAGAGCTATGCTTCACTCATGGAGCTACAAAGGACACGAGACTAAGTGAACTAAGCCAGTAATGATATGTTCTTTGTATTGACAGTGACAGCAGGTAAGTGTTCATGAGGCTGCTTCAACTATAAGTGTTAGAAACGTTCTGTTAATCTCCACATCTTTATCTTTCAAGGATGAAGAACTTTTGATAGAAAACATACTTTTAACACCAGCAGCTCGATTCCTCAGGATGCTCTTCAGAAAAAGAAAATGCTCTTACTCGGGTGCCACCATCTTTGTGGGGTATGATAGCCTGTGGCCCACGTCCTAACAGTTCAATCCTCCACTGAGGGTTTTACTACACTGACCAAACTGACAGCCAATTGTTAAGTTTGACAAACAGGGCTGAGGAATGAGGGGAATGCTCATCTCGCTCCCACACACAGCAACCGCTTTCTCGTTTAAGGAGTTAAACAATTATTAACAAGTCTTGGGATTCCATGGGAGCTATGCTGGATGATGACCCATATTCTGGTTAGATGGTGGGGGGGGGAAGAAATGCAGATGGGGTGGAAATGCTTTGCTGCATGTGGGTGGGTGGGAAAGGGACTTTGATATTTCTGAGCGTTCAGGCAGTTGTGACCTCAATCCCGAAAAAGAGATTCAGTGTGCGTGGAGGAAGAGGAGGAGAGAGAGTGAGTGAGTGAGTGAGTGAGTGAGTGAGTGAGTGAGTATCTTTCCGATTGGCAGTAAAGCTCACTGTAAAAACGCATATGGATTCAGGGCTGAAACCACAGTGGAAACTGCAATAAAATGAAAATGGGGGCTCAAAAATCAATTTGGACTCAAAGGAACCCAGCCTACCCCTGCTCAACCAATCCCAAGGCCACAAGTGGTAAATAAAGTGAAACGCAGTTGATAACTAGGCAGACCAATGCGGTTGTCACGCTAAATCCGCTGAAGCCACTCCAAGCCACAAACAGCATCCGCCATGGCACATAGCAGCAACATTGCAGAGGAGGGATGGAGGACAGATTGGGAAAAGTGGAAACAGAGAAGACAGAGATGAAGCAAAGGACGAGCAAGTTTGAAAGGAAAGGGATGAAAGAATAGTGCAGCAATTTGCCCTCTTTAAGCAGCAGCAACAGACATAAACACATGCTCACACACACGTACACACATGCACATGGGGGGGGGGGGGGGGGCTTCGCCCATCTCTAACACATGCATACTGCCTTTTAATCTGCTCAACTGACAAAGGTTGGAAGAGAGAGAGAAAAAAGAAAGAAGTTGAGAGACAAAAAGATGGAGTTAAAGATGGAGGAAAAGAGATGGAGGCCTTTAGATGCACTGTACAAGAATCCCACAACCTAAAGGTGAAACCAGCTATGTAATCAATATCTTCTCTTTGGCAAATGCCTCAGATCCCTGTAAAATGCACATACAGATCATGTGACTGGACTACAAATAGTACCCACGTGCTAATCCATTGGTCCAACCCTTTTTTGGGGGCATTTTGGCTGTACGATGAACAATAACTGACTCCAATGTAGTGACTGCATGGTCAGTGTCTTTAACCCCTATGTCACCGGGACGCCCCATCTGTCCAGCTCTCCTTCCATTCGTCCTACTGTTCTCTTCCTGAATCCCACCCCACATGCCACCCAACGTCACAGACCCACCCACAACCCTCACTTTCCCCTTGAGCCCTGTGTGACTCGGGGGGTGAGGGAAGAAGCTTTGGATTAAAACTCCAAAATGGCCTGGTTCCTAAAATGGGCCTGGTATAAAGATCCAGCCAGATGTTGGCTCTGGGGGCAGGGAGGGGGGTGGGTGTGGGAAGGGGTTGCCCTGTCAGTCCACATCCTCTTTACAGCTGTGGTTGTGTTTTAACACATCCAATAGAGGGTGGGGGTAGGAGTGTAATCCTAATATTCTACATCAACCTTTAATGCGCAAACACACATTGATGTGTCCAAACACAGAGGCACACACACACTTTCTTACTCACTCAAGTTAAACTCCCTAACATGCTAAGTCACTTAACCCAGTTGGCACATAGGGCGATCCACTGGGGTTAGACTTAAGTTCTAAACACAGAAATGGCACATAATGACATTTAGTGTACGCACTGATGATGAGAAAGGATGTGAGGTAGCTGTTGCAAGAGTAAGGGGTGGAGACTTCTCACTGCTTCTTCATCTCACTGCTCTCATTGGTGAAAAGCTAACCTCTATGATTGGTCAGAAGGCAGTGGTGTTTCCCCCTTTTCCCCCAGCTGTATGGCTAAAAATAGAAGCCATAGTCTGATTTAGCCTAATTGAGTCTTGTGTCTTCAACAAGCATCCTATTTTCCCCCTCTCTCTCTCTCTCTCCTTAAGATACAGATTAAGTTAGCCCGGCTGCTAACGAGACAAGCTGCTCCAGGAAGGAGGAAGAAAAACAGGAGCATTTCTTCCTGGAACAGTATGTAACTGCAGCCTCATCCATTTGGCCCAAAGTCGGCGTATCACCAAGCCCGACAAAATGCCGTTAATGGCAGAGGCTGAACAACACACTATGTGGGAGGAACTGAACACTTTGCAGAATACTGCAGTACAGCCTGAACGTACAGTCCCTATTTCAAGTTGATTCATTTGAACACCTACAAACAAACAGATTTCACTGAAAATGTTCCCATTTCATTCATTCAAACTTAAAACAAACCCGGACAGCCCGGCCTTAAGCCTGTTGACTAAGCCGTATGCACATCAGGTCTTGTTCCGTTTGGTTACATTGTCCTACCACAGAGTGCTGTGCGGACGCACTTTTGCAGGATAAGGGCACAACAAGAAGGCACCGAGATAACATGAGTCAAGGGTCAGAAGAGCGAGACGAGATTGGAGTGATGGGTGAGCCTTCAAGTGCAGACATCTAATCCCCTGTGTGGGGCCTTATTTGCACCTGTCTACAGAACATCTGTGTGGGGATGGATTCTGAGGATGTGAGGCAAAACAATGGTGACCTCTAATTTTACACTGTCTTCTACCATCTGTCAGCAAGCCAGTGGGAATGCCCACTGTACAGGTCTGCAGTCCTTGCATCAAAGTTCTCACTAGGCACTTCTCAAGAAGCTGATCAATCTCAAATTATAGCATTTGATACTAAAATTACAGCAATACAATAAAAACAGATTACTTGGTGTTAGATAATAATAAATGAGAGATGCAATGATGGTACTCCATAGAATATGCTCACTCGTAAAAAAAACAACAACTGCTCAGTCCTCTTGACTGGGACGTTTTCACTGCAAGAAGCAGCTACAGGAAGTGCTAAGCTCATATTAACAGGATGCTAACATTTCAAAAGGTCTGCTCATTCTTTCTTTCATCCTTCAGCAGTGCTTTGTCCTCCTTGTCACTTGTACTTTTCCCCACCAATTTAGCTTATTAGGAAGTTAGAAAACCTGGCCTATTTGATCTATGCTATTTCTCTTTGGCCTTTGGATTTTTCATTTTTCATTTCTTGACGTTAAAGGCAAGGACCTCTCTTATAAGGTATGTGACAGGCCCCCTGAGAGTGCCAATGCACGAAAACTTTCTACTGTCAGAAACCTGCCAACCCAGCGGGTAGGTGCGATTGAAAGGTAAATCAATGAAGGGTAATGCACTCCTCCTTAACCTCAACTCAGAGCTACACACCCACATGGCACAAGAGAAAACACAAGTATCTTGGTCTTGGCTGAAGGTAGTAGGTAAATGCTCACTGTGCACACACTGACACAGTGGGAGTGTAGATCAGGCTTGAATGCTGCTCAAGGCTTCCCTTAGTCAGGTGTGTTTGACCTATCGCTGTGCTCATCCCATCAGCCTGTCAATTACTTCCGCATCCTCTGACACCGTTGTTAGCTAAGCCAAAGTCAAGCTAGGCTATTAAGGAATACCACCGGGTGGCCTGCGAGAGAGGGGGGGGGTATGCCCCAGCACGTGTGCATGCTCTAGCTGGGCTCACCAGACCCTTAAGCTGCTTTTCTGAGCCAAGAAAAGCTTACAAGTCGTCACGTTGGTCAGAACAAATGGTCCCAGTTTTAGGCCCTGCAGCAAAGCCTGAGAATAGGTTGCACTCACTGAGAAGACAACAGAAAGACTGGTGAAGCAGTTTGGCTTTCTTCATGGAGCATCAGCACAGTCAGAGAAAATGTAGCCCAGGCTTATTCATGTTTGACTGCTCATCCAACCCCAAGGCTGGAACAACCGTTTATAGCCCACTGGTTAGAGAGAATGGAAATACATGAAGGGCTTCAATCCCGACAGAGATATATACCATTTGGAAAATGTGACACGTAGTCCAGTGATATTCAGCGGTGAGTTTTTCTGTCATGCCTGTTACTAAAACTGTTACATTCAATAGGATATTTTTAAGTTAAGTAAGAGGAGTAAGCTCTAAAATCTGACCATATATCCCTGACCAGCTCATATACTTTGCAGCAAGAGAAAGAAACATTCACACATACACGTGCATACAAAAAATAAAAACACTGACAGCCCAGAACACCCACAACAATCCAAAGTTGATCACAAATGAGGCGTGACTATTCACCATTTACCATTTCACATACCACTAAACCAAAACAAATCCCGAGAGGGCAGACCTCACGGATGCTCCTTACATGCCACCCAAGGACAACAGGCCTTAGACTCTAATGGGCAAGACTGAGCCTTTTTAATATTCCACAGGCACACACTGAAAGGTGTTTAACCCACACTGTTTGCCTAACTCCCCTCGTAAAGAATCAAGCGGAAAAGCTAATATTGCTTCCACTGCCTGGGCACTGGGGGGGAAATAATTTGCTCTGTGTATTATAAGCCTGGCCTTGATAAAGAATATTAAAATGAATAGGTCGTAGTGGAGGAGGAGGGTGAATGATAAGCAACGGTTCTTGTGGATTTATTGTAGCAGGTAAAAGCCAGTTGTATTGATTATCCATAAACAGAGTCATCATCCAAAAGGGAAGAAAAAACAAACTGGTTGAACAGATTAAACTCTGAGCCATGGAATATTAATACTGTAAAACACCGTAACAGAAAACAAGGATCACCCAAACACTAACCTGAGCTGGGGAATGTGTTATCAACATCTTTAAAAGAAAAAGGACTAATATGCGGAAGGCTGTGAGATCAAAGCGGTGGAAATGCAACATGCGGGCATACAAGCCTTATTATGTTAAACCCTACTAAGGCAGTGTAATTTAGTAGTGACATGTGGAAGTGAAATAGGGCTGTTAGGAGGTACATGATCAAAGCGGCAGAGCCACCACGTTATCTGGTCCCGCTGCACAGTGTGAGCATCTGGAATGTGTTTTTCCCCCCTCTTTCCGTCCCTTTTATCCGCATCCTGGGATCTCTGCTGTCAGGACAAGTCTACTCGTCACAGAGGTTATCAAGACCTGTGGTAGCCATGCAAGGCAAATCCCAGTCAGGCTGGCCCATAAGGGAGCTGCTTCCAATTTACAAGACTTGGAAGTCTGCTGAGATGGAACGAAAGCTGCTGCTGCTGTTGTTGTTGTTGTAGAATCATGGTATAAGCCTGACACACTTGGGTGAACAACTATGCCTGATACATATAGCTTACAGTCAGGCATGTGCTTAAAGGGAATTGGATTAACTGCTGGCAAAAAAAAGGGGGGATTATAAACGATTCTGACTTTAAGTGTGCTTCTAAAAAGATGGATTACCATTTAAATGTTTCACCCTCTTTCTTTGCTAATGGAATTTTGAATTAGCATTGTACTGGTCAACTACTAAGCAACAACACCACACTCACTGTGTCGAGCTGAAAATGAAGACAAGAGTGTGTGTGCGTGTGCGTGCGTGCGTGTGTGTGTGGGGGGGGTGTACAGTGGTGTGGTACAGGACGGCCTGTTCCCAGCCTGCTCTGCTGCAGCTCTGTCTCTGAGTCTGCACGGACCAGCAAGGTGGAAACGGAGGAGGCGGAGGATTCAAGCTTCAATAGATGTTGTACTCATGACGGGAATGACAACACATTGATGCAAAACTAATTGGCCATAAGAACAGGCCATACTACAAAGTGGCTGGCTGCAAGAATGTGGAAGGAGTGACGTAAACAGCCTTCACACTGTGTTGTAAGAACAAACATCTGAGCTGGCAGCTTTTTAAAAAAAATTTATTCATGTGGGTGGAACACTGCAAAAATGCAACCCCGCACGGGTGCTGCAATCTGGCGAGGCCAGTCAGCCGACCGGCTGGCCTTGTGTGGCATCGCATACGAGCACCAAGATGACACATCAACTCTTGTCTATATTTAACTCACTGGACGCCTCTCTTCCAATGTTCAAATCATTTTAGAAGAGGCTGCCAGGGAGAATGGCGAGAAAAACAGGCCGAGGTGACATGTAATTACAATGAATGGATCCAGCCTCCCACATCCTTTCATTGTACCCACACCCTCAGATATAATGAAATGGAAGGCAAGCTTCCCCCCCCCCATTTACCATAAATCCTGCAAGTCTAGCCACTCTTACTTATGGTGTCGAAGAAAACCCTTTACAGCTTCACCCTTGAACCCTGCAAAGTCACAGAGCATAAACACCAGCAAGCACCCTATGTGGGTGGTGAACTCAATCTTCTAACAAACCAGTGTCCGTTCTTTTCAGAAGACGGTGTGTTAAACCATCACAAGCCAGGGTCTCCTTGAATACCACACACTTCTTCCACTGTACTGTAGATACTATCTTGAATGCAGAGATAAAACTCAGTATAGAACTATGTTCAGGCTAGACAGCTACTGAAAGGACATTTTGTTCAGATATAGCACTGACTTTGTTGCCACTACTACATACCAAAAAATATCTTTGCATCAAAACAAGAACTGAACTTTTGACTTTAGTTCTAGCTCAGCCTGCATGCACCCTTGCCTGCCCGTGTAACTGGAAGCCCTTAGCCCAGCAACCAAACTGTTGCATAAATCTAAAAAGGTGCAAAGAGTGTGTGCACGAGAGGGGGGAACAGGGAGCTGAAAAGACAGGAGGGAACATCTTTAACTGAACACAACTGGGTCACCTCTTACTTTTGGCTTTAAGGGTTTGTTGAAGAGAAAGTGCTTGCTTGAAGAAGAGCAAAAACAATGTGGGGCAAAAGTAGGACATGATGGACGTGTTCACATGACGGGGCAGGGTGTGCATGTGCCTGCAGGCTGTGCTCTATGATTTAAAGAGGAAATGTTTTGAAAAGTGAATGCCAACTCACCTATTCTTCTCCAGCTCATTATGTGTGGACCTGCAAAGACAGAAAACGGAAGTTGTCAAATAAAGAGCAAATTTAGACTTTTGCATGTTCAACAAGCAAAGTACAGGCCTACAGTATCTGTTGCTCCTGAAAAGGCAATGCACTCTGTTCGGGAAAATAATGTGTGAGATAATAACTACATGAGCTAGACAAACAGGGGATAAGAGAGAGAGGCATAGTGAATTACCTTGTCGAATTTGATTTATGATGAATTTATGAATTAATCCCAAATGAGACCAACACTAGTGCCCAGTGCACACCAACAAAAGTCATCATGACAGCCAGGCATTCCCTGTGGCCTCTTCCTCAATAATGCACAGCACAACTCTTGGAAGATGTGTGTGTGTGTGTAACACACTGTAGCCCCTTATGCTCAGTAAAGTTCACACGGTGCATGAGTGTGTGTGTGTGCTGCTGGGCAAGTGTGAGCATGCACACACACATACACATACACAAACCCTGTGCATGCAGCAGTCATGGTTCAGTGCTCTGTTAATAATGTAAAGTGAATCAGCTAGTTCCTAAGAGTCTTTTTGTGTGGCCACATACTGAAGGGGGACAAGCCCTCCTCCTGATGCTTAAATGGCCAAGTTCTCATCCACACAAACTGCACTCCACCTTGCCTCAAGGGGAACAGGTTTTAGGGGAGGGATGATGGACTCAACCTCTCCTGAGTCGTGTACACAGCACTTCTCTCCATTGAGGGTTATCAATACTGCAATATTCTTTCCTTGTCTATCTTTTTCTTTCAATACTGAGCTCAGCTGACAAAACTGCCATCTTGTTGATACGGAAGCAGAAAATAGAGGAGATAAGAAAGAGGGAGGGATAAGACAGAGGGACTACCGACTGTCCAAGGCTGAGGTTCAGTCTGTAAAAATTGGCCCTGCCTCAGAGGAAATGTTTCCAAGTTAAATTATTTACACCAATAAAAACACCATATGTCTCTATTTGAATACATTACTGCTCATGTAGTTCATGATGTTAAGTCAACTGTGGCAATATATTTGATTTAACATGACATGGTCTATGGACAGGTTGAGTGGCTGCTAGCAGAGCAAAACACAGGGCTCACATGTAAGCTGTGAGAGCCTAAGTGCCCACATGCCTGCTCTTGACAGGTTTCAGGTTATATATCCTACAACCCTGTGGTAGTCATGCATGGCTGTGCTCAGAAAACTGACAAATCTAAACCAGCTTGTACTCTTCTGTTTGGCTACCCTCATAAATGTCATCTTAAAAATTGGTTTACAGTTCCCAAAATAATCTCTTTGTAGGGAAAATGAATAGTCACAGTCTTCTGTTCAATGCAGGCTTTCGTGTACATATACAATTACTTTCCAATGGCAGTGGGTCCACTGATTTCTGTTTGTGAGTCAGAGCAATAGTTTTGCTAACAGAAGATGAATACTTTGGAGTACACAAGTTGCGTCATCAGCTGTCACTGTGCTCACGCTGTGTCTGTGTTGCTTGGAAACCCTGATGTCGATCCGTTATCTTTTCCAAACTCTGAGCATTTCACCACAATCTGATTCGGTGAAGTGTGTAATAATAGTCAGGTTTTTTTGGCTGATTAAGAATGATGAAAAATGTATTTTGGGGGACTATTACAATTGTGGCCATGTCAAGCAGTGTACAGAGTGTTTTGCAAAAGGAAAATGAAATCAAAGGACAGAGTGCGATTTGAAATACAAATGATGGCAAGGAAAAAAAAGCTGGTGATAACAGACAGAGGGGAAGAAAGTTATGTGAAAACTCCAGTTATTTTTCCCATAGAGGAATAACTTTAGAACTTAAAGTCCATTTTAGGGCAATGCTAATGTCACTTACAAAGTCTATTAATCTGAAAATGAGACAAGCCTTAGGTCAGCCCTGGTCCAAGCCCTCCACAATCAAGCAACACGCACAAACACACACACACTACATCTTAGCATGACCTCTCATTCAGAGAAATCAATCTAAGTCAGCTTGCTTTAGGCTTTTATCATGACAAACCCTTTTCCCTGTCTCCTAAATCAGATATCTGTGAGTTTCAAGCTCAACAACAATGCAATACAGATTATAAACGGGCTCAAGGCCAAACTGCAGCATACCTCCTTCTGTAGACATGAGTTTGTGTGTACGTGTGTGTGTGTGTGTGTGTGTGTGTGTGTGAGAGTGTGAATGTGTATATGTGTGTGCATGTATATGCACAGAGAGGGTCAATGAGATAAAGCAACCCTGCTATAAACGGTAGGCAAGAGAGGACAGAGTCAGATAAGCCCATCACTTTAAACCTCAACACGCTATAGAGAATCTAGCTATAGCCGGAGCAAGCTAGTGCCAGACAGCAAACTGTGTTTGAAGAAAATGCACTGTTACAGTTATACTAATCATTATATTATCAAAATTTCAAAGAACTCAGTTTAACATTAATTTTGGAGTGTCCTCAGAGTGATTATAAGCGAGGAATGAACAAGAACATGATCCGTATGATCTCATTCAGACGCCCTCATCGGTCAGTCATGAAATCCTCATCTCTTCAGAACGCAAACATAGACGATGATATAGATGTGAGATGTTTTGTTCAAACCTCTCTGGCTGATGCGTGGTGCCTTTACTTCTGTGGACACTGTAATCTGACATGGCGAGGCGAAAATGGCTTACAAGATTGACTAATTAATTAGCAAGATTTCTCACCTATGTTGGCAGGCCATAAATAAGACTGTTGAATAAAAGTAGACCACTAATGATGCAGACAGGTGCCCATCAGCGACCCTGACAGCACTACGGATATCCAAATAATGCTGTTTTTTTTTGGTTTGCAAGGTGTGCAGTTCCAGTGGGAATGAAATAAACTGCATCACAACATGAGGCTGAGAAATGGTGTTAAATGGTAAATGGTGTTACATCACTGAGTGAGTTGTGAACATGTCTCTGTGGAGAGCAGGACCAGACATGGTGCCATTTTCTCTCATGCCTGTGAAAATCTTTCTAAAAGTGCACCCTCCTACTCCTAAAGAGCTGTATTAAGGACCAAGATGTTTTGTGAAAAGCTCTTAGCTCTCAGAGGATTTCATTTGACATTGAAGAGGATATTGTTCCGAAACATCATTATTCTCTGTACTCACGAAGAATTTTCCTATTAGGACCAACTCTTTGGAAGCTTTATGAATACAGCCTCAGACCTATATCTGATCATGGCTGTTGCCATGCAGAACTAGGCAGTGTTCTGTGCTCATGATGAGTAATGCGCAGTTCCCGTTTGTGGCCCGCTCTTACATTAATATTAAAAGGCTCAGAGATAGAGAGAGAGAGAGAGAGAGAGAGAGAGAGAGAGAGAGAGAGAGAGAGAGAGAGAGAGAGAGAGTCAGAGTCGGGCTTGCGTTTGATGTATGACTGTCAATGGACAGATTAATGTAAGCAGCCTAGCACCAAGAAAAACACAATGTCAGTGGGTCTTAACTTGGGAGATTCTCATCTGCTTCTCCCACTACTTAATGCAAGTTTCTGTCATCAGGGAAAGCATTGTGCTTGACAAGGGCCTTGAACTTTGTGGCAGCTAATAATGTGATAATCAGACAGTGATGCATCCAGCTACAGAATAGATTGCATATGTTCCACAACACATATCAACAGCTTGATGTGTGTTGTGAAACACGTTTAGTAGTTTATTCTATAAACTATAATGGTTCACAGGATATATAAAAGGTGAAACTGCAAATAACTGATTACCCTAAACATCATCAATGCTTAAAAAGGCTCCACGTATACACCTTTGGATGTCTGCAAACAACACTGGCCATAAATAGCAGCTTTCCCCCTTAGGGCAAAAGGCAAAACTATCCCTCTCTCCCACAGTGTAGAATACGTAGAGCAAGGGGAAACAAAATTGCATGACTACCACCAAAAACTAAAAAACTAACTCACATTAAAATCAAGCAAAAGTCTATGGGTTTATTTAACCAGGGGTGAGAGGAATGCACAACATTACAAATGACTTTTTTCGTTTTAAAGCCGTAACTTTCACCACGATCCCTAACCTCAACCACTGCAGTCCCTTTGACAATCAGCTGATGAAAAGCTAGCAGAGCAGTTAGTGCTACCACCTCCCCCGAGCCAACGAAACAGCGGTAAGGAAGGTCACAT
Source organism: Maccullochella peelii (assembly GCA_002120245.1). Classification (NCBI taxonomy): domain Eukaryota; kingdom Metazoa; phylum Chordata; class Actinopteri; order Centrarchiformes; family Percichthyidae; genus Maccullochella; species Maccullochella peelii. The sequence goes on along the minus strand of LKNJ01000630.1, from coordinate 198,641 downwards.
GTGCACCTATGTATTAAACACGTTTCCACAAGTTTGAGGAACATCTTTTTTTTTTTATCCATGCAAACTTTATTTTTGTTTGTTTTGTTTTCTGGACCGTGGTAATGCTGCCAGCAGCTGCATTCACCCTTTGGTGATAGCTCGCTTGTTTGCCAAACGTTGCAATAAAGCGTTCGCAGCGAGTGTATATGAATCACATGTAAAAGACAGTTTACATTATGAACGTAAAACCACCTATATGCAGCGTTAACAGTACCCACAATTCACCAGGGACCACACCATAAATAGAGCAGTTTCTTACCTATTGTGGTTACTGTTGAACTTCTTATTTCGGAATTTTCTTTGCCTCTGGTAGTTTGTGTTCTGATTTGATGGAAAAGTCGAAGCATATCCGTGTTCACACTCTGTTGAAAGAAAAATAAATTAACAGTTAGCCGAGTTTGGACACTTTTTCTCTCAACCGTATGCCACGGCCCTTTAGGTTGTCGTTAACATGCGGGGTTGTGACTCTCTCCAGATCATGGATAAAATCAGCTGACAGTACTTCCTTTTTTGGTGTTTATTGTAAAACTGTTACCTACTTTTAAAGCAGTCAACAGAGCAGTACGTTAGCGCTGTTACTTGTGTCTCAGCTTCACACAACATTTGAACATATATTTACCTCTTTCTCTCCTTTCTAGATATTCCGCAGCTTCCAATAACCGTTGGATATTCATTAGCTGAACAGCCGTCATTCTTCCCTGAGGCTGGCTGCCGTTAACGTTAGCTATGCTCTCGTCAGTTTAACGTAACGTTAGCTTTGCAAAAAGCAGCAACGACCGGCCGCTTTTAAACACAGGGAAGACAGTGTTTCGGTTGTTACTACACTGAATGATACTTAAAAAACGTCACGTTATTATCTTGTTCGGTGTCTTCGCTGGCTCATCGGCAGCTTTGTCGAAAGGAGAGGGGGGAAATGTCCAGTGTTTCCAAGCTGGCAAGCTCGAACCAATCCTTGCCAGGTTTCGTTTTTAGAAAACGTCAAAACTAGTGTATCAAAGTATTAAAAGTTCGTAGGAAACACGATATTAAATGTTTACAAAAACGGATATAAACAATATAAAATTTCCCAGAGGGAGCCCAGAGCCAGCAAAGTGCCTGCTGCTGCTCGTTTCCTCTCCTCTCCTGTTTGTTTACCTAGCTGCACAGCTGAGAGGCGGGGACCTAGCGGAGGAGAGGCCGGTGTGAACGCGAGGCATTCTGGGAAACCGAGTCTTTCGGTGCATTTATAAAATACTGTCAAACATTGTCAGACACAATATTCATTATTTTCATGATTTAGCCTGCCTCTATTGTAATCTATCACGTAATATGTCGTCCGTTATGCCTTTATGATTTAACTGTACTTATGGCAGGTGTTTAATGAGTAGGCCTACATACAACTGTGAGACAGTGCTACAGTCCACAGGTCAACAGAAATTATTTAAAGATAAAGATGGTGATCATTGTTCTTGTGAAGTTGAATCGAGGTTATTGCTGCTAGGCCTACTGATGACAATGAAGAAGAAGAATGTTAGAATAAACTATGATAATGAAATATTCACCATTATTTTAGATCATAGGCCTGTAATAGCCTACTCTTGTATGACAGTTCAAAGGTCAATTTTTGGAGCCAATCGTAACTAATTCAAGCCATTAATCATGAATGGATTCAGTGGTTATTTGAAAGTGGTTATTTGATAGGTTACTGAGTAAACACAAATACTCATTGTGTGTCATTTATTCCTCTCTCAGTCATTCTTCTTCAGTCTCTTCGCTCCTCAAAAAAGGCCCACAACTCCCATGATTCACCAGGACCGTGGGCGTGTACTTGCCGGCTGAAGCCAGGCCCAGCAACACATGACGTCACTGCCGACCGGGCGTCTGATTGGCGGATGGCTTTGACATGCGTCGAGGGTTGAGCTCGCACCTGACCAACCGCAGAGGAGCTTTGCGCCATGTGGAAGCCAGTGCGGCACGCCCACAAATAGCAGGAAGCAAACAACCGAGAGAACCGCTGTGCCACTGCGATCTGCTGCTGCACAATTCCCACGTTACATTATAATAGGTGATATTACTCAAATGACTTTTGCAACGCGCATCTGCACATATGCTCGGCTTTTCTGCACAAAACAGCCCTGCATGCGCGGACAGACGGATACGGAAGCGATGGAAAAACATTGTTCAGTGTATTTAAATCATGACTTGTTACAAGGAAACCAGTACATCATTAATCATTATTTTTATAAGTTGTTTTTAATATTGCATTTATTAAAAATGATCTACCATTAAATTATAAATAGAACAGGGTCTTTTGCAGTCTGAGAGACCATGCCATCTGCAACCAACTCGAGTTGCCGAATTCCTCATAGTATTAATGAAAAAAAAGCAAATTAAACCAGCCAGGCAAGACATTTCTATGCTTTATAAATGCCCGATTCACCATTCAGTTGTGTCCTTTGCGTTGTATCTATAAAGTTTTATGTTTTTTCGATCGCGTCTGCGGGGGCACAATGACATCATCCTAAACTGAGTTGGAGGGCGCTGCAATGTGGTCAGCTTTATCATATCGGAGTGGTAGCCAGCACGCACACACACACACACACACCCAATCATTATGTCACATTGCTTTATCTACGCTGTAGGGAAAAATGACAGATTCCTGGGTTGAGAGTTGTGCAGGCACAAAGCAATGCACAGTGCCCAACATGCAGGTAAAAATAGTCCAGAAAATACTGAAAGCAATAGGCCTATATGTTTATACTCTCCTGTAATTGCAACGAGTATATCACTCATTTTAGTCTGGTGCAGGCGCAGCCTGTGCTTATAGCAGGCAGTGGTGCTTAGTTGAATGAACTCAGCCCTTTGTTGTCTGAGTCTATTGACAATGAAGTCTTGTTTTCCTGAAATTCAGAGGCAAATGAAAAGGATCAAACGCAGCACAAATAAACTCACTTCCATCCTTCCTCTCGGAGCTCTCAAGAAACCTAGCAGCCTCCAGCAAAACTTGCACATTTTTCAGAAAAGTGTTGATCTGCTCCATGTGGGAGTCTTTGGAGTTGAAGACGTCATTGAAAGGGCAACTAGACATCTCGAAATCTTGCTGATCCAAGAGAGACGCATCGGAATCAAAGAAGAACTCCTCACTCTTCAAACTATTTCTTTGCCTCTCACTTTTGGCCATTTTTTCCTCTTAGTTTGTGCAGCTTCTCTTCTGGCGACGTGCTGATCGCAGTAAACAGTGAGGCAGCTACCAGTGGATGCTGCTCTTGTCAGATGGTTCCTCTTTTCTTTTTTCTTTTTTATGAATGCGGGGTGTTTAATGTGGAGCAGTGGCCAATGTCAGTAGATGGTGGTGCATGGGAAACGAGCCCGGCCCCCCTCTGCCTGAGGAGTCCGTATGGTCCTTGTGCCCGACGAACACTTTCTGTTGTATCTATACAGAGTGAAAGACAACAAATAAATACTCACATTCACATGTCAACATGACATTATAATTACACAGTTTATATGCTATTTTATACACAATCTCATTGTGATATCTTTCTATTAGTAAATATATTGTAATGATGGTGTCAGTAGCAGAAGTAAAGACAGAAGAGGCAGCTGTAAAACTCTACATGAGTAATTATAATGGTGCTCAAACTTTGGTTTAAAATGTGAAAAACTTGCTCAAAAGTTGCATTAAAATGTAATAATGAGAAAATATAATCACGCTACTTAAATATAATCACAGATGTTTTATTGATATGGTACATTATGTATGGTATATTATGATTCCCCACTAGTCTTCCTCACAGAAACTGAAGCAGTAACACAGTAATAGAAAACAGAAGTGAATAAAAATAAAAAATAACAATAAAGGGTGTGATCTGTATGACAGTAGAAATTACATTTGATAGTGAAGCCACCAATACTCTTTTTTTGCTGAATGGGCTTTTGCTGCACAACGCTCCACAGAGTAGTAGTAGTATTGCTAGTATTATAGCAGCAGTAGCTAGTAGAAGAGGCAGTAAAAGTAGCTGACGTAGCAACAGTAGTAGTTGAGTGTTTGCTTCTTTTTTTTTTGGGACATTTTAGGCCTGTAAGACATCAATCCCCAAATGGCTTTTCTATGAAAAAAACACACCAATCTGAGCCTTGAAGAGAGGTGATAGAGGGGAACTTTAGTAACGGTGTGTAGTATGACACTATAGTGAGTCTATAGATCATTATGTGACAGGAATGTCACGTCCTTAGCCTTGATCTTGTAACATTCTCAGAAGACCTTTAGCTGAGCTGTTTTTGCACTGTGGCAGAGTCCGTTTTGATCCAGAACATGTCGAGGCAGAGGCCTGTATTCAGCTCTGATACCCCCCCTCTGCTACTTCAAAGAGCCAGCAGAAGCCCATGACCGTTTGATGTTAAGTTCACAGAGACAGAAACTTTCAAGTCCAACGCACAGTGGAATCTCTGAAGGTCCCTCCTGCCCCTGCTCCACCTCTCCACCCTCGGTGAGGGGTAGCTGTAGAGGAAGGAAACCCATTTGAGAGCGGCCCTGTTTGGAGTTCAGAAGGTGCACATTGACAAAACGAGTGGATTTTGAAAAGCTCTCAGCTAAATCCTCTTTAGGATTTTACACCAGCGTCCCCTTTTTAGGTTACTGGGGTGCAGTTTTCTAGGCTGTGCCTTTTAGGTTGCATTTGCCCCTGTAGTGCATAGCTTCAGGGCAACATTACCTCAATGCACAGACAGTTAATGTAACAGCAGAGATTAAAAGTATAACATGACAAGTTGTTAAGGCTTGATCATAATATCCCATTCTCAGTAAGGGTCACAGGGGGTCACAAGCCCAACGGGTCACACGCCACTGTTGGACCAGCCAGGTCACGTGCTCAAGCCAGGAGGAAGAATAGGAGAATGCTGAAGAGCAGGAGGGAGTCATGTGTCCCAGTAGGCAACACTGGTCACAGTATGAAGGTAAGGACTTAAGAGAGACTATATAGCTCAGGGGTATGGACGTCCTACAGGCACACTGTTTGTAGCCTCCTCCTACACAGACAGGTCAAACCATTCCTCTTCACTCTATCATTCTGATTAAAGGAATTAAAAGGCAACACCCATGTTAAAACAAGGAGACAAGCTTAGTCATAAAGCCATGGAGAACCAACTCGGACTCCCAGAGGAGAGACAGGGACAGAGGTCAAACATTTTCAATAAGACAAGCTCATTTTTCTTAGCCTAAGGGGCAAACCACAACAACCACCAGCTCATCTGTATGTTAAAGGGGGAAAAGCAGCTAAATGACAAAACGAATGCCAATGTCTTCCAAATGGAAATGAAATGCTGCAACAAGGCTTGTCTATTAACGGTAATGCCCTTTGACCATTAGGAAAAATTAGGGCTGCAACAAATTTAATTATTGTTAATCAGTTCATAATTAATAAAAAATAATAATAATAGTCCCACAGCCCAAGGTGATGTCTTCAAATGCTTTCTTTGTCCGTCCAATTGTCCATAACCCAAAAGTATTCAATTTAAAATTATAAAATCAGTGAATCGTCACATTGGAGAAGCTGGAACCAGGGAATGTTTTTGCCACGCTAGCAGCGTGGCTCTAGGAATGACAGTGCTAATTAACAAATAATAGCATGCTAACCCCCTAAACTAAGCTGGTGAACATGGTAAACATTCTACCTGCTAAACATCAGCATGTTAGCATTGTGACTGTTAGCATGTTAGCATGATTACATTAGCATTTAGCTCCAAGCTCCACTGTGAAAGTACAGCCTCACAGAGCTGCCAGCATGGCTGTAGACTCTTAATCTTGTTTCTTGATAAATTATTCATCAATAAATGTAATAAAATTCCTGAAGATTATTTTTTTTGTTAATCAACTGATTATTTCAGCACTAAGTTATCTGAGTGAGATCTGGAGAGTTTAAATGGAGAACAGTAGTGATATGAGAATAGTAAAGCGGATGCTGCAGCTGACAATGATAAAGATTACAATGTGATGATGACAACAGTGCAAGCCCATAATTGATCGTAAGCAACTATGGTTTCATATAAAAACTTTTGAGGCATAGTGAACACTGACTTAACTGCAGATCGCCCGGGAGAAATTGCAGTTTGTTTTGCCGAAGCCAATTTGCATTATCCCTGAGTCAACATCAGCTATTCAGTCTCTGTGGATTGAGGACACATTGGAGTACTCGGAAAAATGAAACTCTCAAATCTTCTGACGCCAGTAACGTAGGGATGGGAGACACATTGACAAACAATAAAAACACTTGGCTATAATGGGTCACTCTTGGCCGTTATTGCTTCCCCTGAAAACTCACTGACATTTTTGTAAATGTCACCAATTTACATCATCACTCGGAGGACCACTTCAGCTGGTGGTGTTCATGGGTAATTAGGCAACATCCACCACGTGCACCTCCGCGCTTGTGAAGGTAGACTGGGGGGAAAGGGAAAATGTGGGACTGAGTGATATAAAGAGGAGGAAAGAAGGGTAAAAGGGTTTAAAGAAATGGAGTGATAGTGAATATCATCAAATCTCTTTGCAATAAAAATGTAGAGTGAAACCTTTGTCCTGGCAGCGGGACGTACAGATTTGAAGAGTCGCCATTCATACTGCTGACCTTTTTACAGCCTTGTATTCCTGTCGGTTTAGCTTTCTAAACCACCAGAAGCACCCTTCTGCTTCCCATTCACCAGTCTGCCTTTTGACCTCAGCCTATGCTGTTTCCACAAGGTGAATGAGTAAAAGTATGAACTTTAATTGTAACAAAAGGAATCACAGGTTTAAAAAAAACTCAGCAGCGTACCTAAAATGTAAAAGACTGTAAGCATGTCAAATTAAAAGATGCATTTTAAAATACATCATAAACGGTTATTTCCCAAGATTGAAGATAGAGCGTGTGAGTGTCAGCTGCAGGGTAGCACCACCCTAAATCAACCTCTCTCTTTTGTTTTGGTCTCTGTCCACTGGTGTGGTTAACAAGGCCTCTGAAAGAGACCCTCATCCTTAACCTTTATGTCCTCTCCTCATCAGTCACAATAGGTATTTGTTCTCCATGGGAGGTCAAGCCTGATTACACAAGCACTGAATACAGCTGCCTGCAGTTCTTTTTCCCTCCGCAGATCAATTACTGTAATTGTAGGCTTACATGTGAACCAGCCATGGTGGCTCTTTACATTTACACACACACACACAAATCTGCAAATTGTTCCAGCTACACAACAAATAGCTACCACTGTGTTTCAGTTACATCTTGTTTACAAAACTCACTGTGCAAACTGACAGCAAGCTAGAACAGGTGCCTGAGCGTAACTGCGGCCTGCTCAAAACACCGTCCATCAGATAGAGGGGGAAAATGACGGGGTGAGAGTGACGAAGCATTTTTTCGTGGGAGCCTCTTCAACTGACCTCATGTTGACATCGTGGGCTATGCTACTGTCAGTGTGCTTATTTTTGCAAGGCCCCTGAGCTGTGTGGTTCTCTGCTTTGTCAGGGCTTTCTAGCCAAGATACTAATCTGTCTTCCATCAAGATTGCAGTCAGACTTTTCTTTTGTTTGGCTCGAACCGCGCGGCTGCTGCGGAAAGGCTTCCTGGGTATTATCTCCATTCCAGGATATTCTCAGCCCTTCCTTGTGATACAGTATCAAAACAACACATTATACAGCTGCACCCCGCCCTGTTCCTCAAATCAGCACTGCTGATGCGACTACTACTGCACCTCTCAATCTCAGTTCTCACTTCCTGTCTCAACACTATCCCTGGTGCATATTTTCACTATTCACATATTGTCCTATGGTGAGAGAAGACACCAGAAACAATCATAGCACCCACTCACTCACAAACATGCTGATGAAATGACAGTGTGGGTGAAACATAAACCTGTTAGGGACAGACTGGTGTTGCCCCTCCCCAGGCGACTGCCCTTTGGCTCTTGGTGACCATTGTTCGCCTCTGTTCCCAGGCACTGACATCTGGTGACAATGGCCGCGGCGGGAAGGAGTAACGAGCCTGCGAGCGCACACTTGCACAAATGCATAAACACACACACACACACACACAAACACACACAAAGAAACACATACATTTGCAGACAACAAATAAACAAACAAACTTGGGTGCATACAGAACTGAAACAAAGGGCAAAACTGAGTGAACACACACACATGCACATGCGTACTAAGTTTAAGAACACACACATATCAAGAAATAAAGCAAACTAAATCTCTGCAAAGAAATGAACTGAAGTCAAGAGCTGAACCAAAAATGAATGTTAACACAAATAAACACACTCACATTACACACACTCCCTCAGGCATGGGAGGGGCAAGATACAGAGTGGCTGAGAGTGACACACACACACACACACACACACACACACACATACACACACATGCAGAGCCATACAAAATAAATGTACAGACAAGTCAGATGTGTAAATGCTTATTAAGAGTTTAGGGGATCACATATACACATACACACACTTGTTCTCACCCAGTCAAAGTGGAAAGTTAGACAGATAGGCAGAGTGGGGGGAAGTACGCACATCCAGCATGTCCATTTTCTGCTGTCAGCAATGACACACCAGTGAGAAAACTGTTTTCTTCAGGTCCCATGCTAACCTGTCATTTATCCACAGGGGCCTCAGACTACTGTCTCTGTGTCTGTGCAGCCCCACTGGAGGTGTGGCACCGCACTCCCCTAAAACATTACAACAACCCCCCTTCCAGCCACCCACCTCTACCCTGTGTCTCTGATGTTTGATGCTGCCAAATTAGCCAGGAGGGCCTTGGGGCAGTGTGTCTCCTCTGCAAATTAGAAAGGAGAGAGACGTGTGCGGGACATAGAGAGAGAGAGAGAGAGAGAGAGAGATTGCAGGTTAAAAGAGCTAATGACCTGCAGTAGGGGAGCAGTAATGGGAGTCGTGCAAAAGGAGTTGGTGGCAAAGTAGGACGAGAAAGAGACATGACCTCATCCCTGTTACTTGTTTAGCCAGATCAGACCAGAACTTACATTAATTTGCACATCCTCACAAAATAGTATATACTGGAAGCTTGTTGACGTAGTGACAACTAGCTCTTGTTTACTAACCACTAAGTTAACATAGTAATTATTTGCACCACCCACTTCTGTCACATAAGTGACTGCAAACCATGCTACGTCTCTTTTGCGGAGCAGTCCATATACTAAATTACTTGTTGTGACACAGACAATGTGATAGCTTCATCAAAGGACATAACTGGCAAGATGGTTTGCGATTCGTCAAATGCACGATTTTGTGTCAAACTATACTTGTAACAAACTCCCTGTATGTAAAAGCTCTGCACGGATTTACTGACACTCCAGAGGGTTTGTTACACAAACAGAAGGGCAGGCACTTTCAAAAGATACTTGGCAGGTGATTGGCTGAACCATCTGTCTATCACTATCTATCACGGGCTAACTTTAACCAATCAGATCAACGAACCATATGACAAAGCTAAGGTCAGTCGGGAGAAGTGCGAAAACTCTTTTCAATTGAGAAAAGCCTTCAGTTCTTTACTATTTTTTAGAAATACTTTTCAGTTCTGATATAACTGTGATGCCATAGCAGCATCTACGCTAACCTCTTTAGAAGCCACTATTGTTGTTTTTGAATGAACAGTCGCTTCTTGCTGTCTAACTTGAAGTCCGGCAAGATGGATTCTCACGTGATCTCGCCAGCTGTCTTGCAAGGTAAAATTTACTTCGCCTCCAAGAACAAATCCACAGATCATAAATGCTAATCTCATTGAGCCCTAAAGTGGGTTTAGTAGTTTAAAGATTTATCAAATAATAAAAGTCGATTATATATCTTAAATGATAATCCTGGCGATATTTAATATTTTTTATATTGTCAACAAATCCAATGAAAAGACCAAAACTGTATCTGTAATACTTTCTGACTTCCCTACCCTGTATGTGACTCTAAGCCTCAAGCACATTGATTCCTAGTGAAGACGTAAATCTTTAAAAACAGGTCACAAATATATACTTTCATTTTTTAAAAAGACCAAATAATTTCCTAAAACAGCTGGACGATGTAGTTCCAAGGCACAGAGGAATAAACTATATCAGGGTTTGGTTAGACAGACAAAACTTGTTAGTAGGATATATAAATTAGTTGGTTTCGGTCTTTTCATGGGATTTCTTGAAGAAAAATATAGAACATCGTTTAAGTATTTAGAAAATTCAAAACCCCAATTCGGAGCAGATTTTCTTCTTGATGATGAAGACATTATGCCGTAAATAGCATTTGGCCAGTAAATAATCATGCAGGCTTGGCATGATCTGCATGACAAATGGTTCTTTGCTCTAAAGTGGATTTTCTGGAATGTTGTCTGTAAAATTTCTGTCAAACAGAAATCTTAGATGTTGCTTCAAGTATAATTTGACAGTTGTATGGTCATTAGTTTGTACATTAAAATACAGCAGATGAAAGTATTAAATCATGGCCAACATTAGCTTATCCTCAAAAAACACCAAGTGCTAACACATAAACCACAAACATTTTGGGCTTTTGTCCCCAACACACACAAATGCAGGCACAATTACACTCTTGCTCTCATCTTTCTTGGAGCTGTAGACGAGTAGCCTCAGATCCCTGGAGGCACCACGGTGCGATGATTGTGTGCACTTTGAGAAGCTGAAGGGGAGGTGAGAAGAGGAGCCAGAGGAGAGGAAGAAAACAACGAGGAAACAGAAGAGAGGAGAAGACGCTGTGGGAATCCTCCCTCTGTCGTTTTCACGCTGGCTTCCTGTTGTCAGTGCTCCCATTTCCTCTCCCAGAGGAACGCCTCCATTCCTCTGCTCGCACATCCCACAATTCTCTCCTTTACTTGTGTTTATTTCCCCTCTCTGCTAAATACAATTCTTATTTTGGGGGGTGAATACCTGTGGTATTTATGTCTGAGTTCATGTGTAAAAAATAGACAAATCTTAGTTTCTGTGTCAGGAAACTGAGTCTTGAAGGAGCTACGTTGATCACAAGACGCATATGTTAAGTCTGACCTTTCTCTTGTTAAAATCCTTCTCATGTTTACCAATCAAATGGCCTGTCTACGCTGGAACAAATGACTGATCTGATTAGGTCAACACACTGAACCACCCATATCTTATCTTCCCTTCACCTACCTCTATCTTCCCTCCCTTTTCTGTTTTTTGTTTTCCTAGTTACTTCTTCCTTTCGCAGTCCTTCACCTACCTCCCCCCAGGGTCTGTCTGCGAATCTGCTCCCCTCCTTCCCCTCATTCCCCCCTCTGTGGTTTTCTAAGGCGGGGGGAGGATAAAGAGCGTGCAGTTTGGCTGGGGATGCTGCCTGCGAGAGGAGCAGTAACCTTTCTTTGGGTCCTTGCTGATTTCATTATTGGGAGACTTCCACCGTGGCAATCCCATTAGGATAAGATGGGGCCCAGCAGGAGAGGGCGCGCTGCCTGGGGGTGTTGGGTGTGTGTATGTGAGTTTATAGCATGGGTGTCCCACAGGATAAGAGAATAAACTTACGCACAGGTGCATTTCTCCAGATTGTCAGGGGGTTTAAATTGAAAATGTCTTAGTTGTGATATTTGCCTGTTAAACTTTAATAACAGTTTATGTTATAAACCTAACATTACTGAGTTCAGTCAAGCACCACAGGCTGATACATAAGTATACACTTAGCTGACAATTCAAAGATTTTCAGCTAAAAAAAAGATCAACTAAAATGAGCATCACAGTAATGTTTGTGGTCACTTTGTGATATTGCCAGTTATCCACTAACAAACATTTGGAAAAGTAGGGCTTCCAAACTATTCAGATATGACAGTCAATAGGGTTGCTATATATAAATGTGACAGGTGAATATTTTTGAATTATCATTCAATAAATCCCCTTATGCAATAATCCATAAAAATAAACCAATATTAAACACAAACATTAAACATGTAGCCATCACTGAATGTACTTTTCATATTAACTAGTTTTCACCCTATTAGCCTTTGACTTAGGAAACTATTGTATTTAGCTGTCAGGTGTTACTCATTTAATGTAGATGAAAAATAATTTTTAAAAATTGATCGAATTAATTGTGAGGGCATCAGTAGCCCTTGCCCCAGGTGGGAACTGTTCCCTACACAAACCTTAGGAGAAGAACTTTTCAACCTCTTTTCCAGCAACAGGTTGCATATTCTAAGATATTTTCATGATTTCACAGATGTCTCCCTTCTGCTCGCAAAGATACATTGGCTGCATTTGAAGACCGAATGCGTCACAGTGGCGCGACAAAGCCGTCCCATTTCGAAGACTTCTTCAAGTGTGGCCAAGAAATGTAGCCTTCTTTTCCCGAATTTGGAGGACCCAGCGGCTGTATCCTTTGCGGCCCAACCTATTCCAAGAGAAGAGAATATGGCGTTCCAAAATGTACCATCAACAGCGGCAGAGCAGGATTACGCTTTTAAATGTACGTATTGGGCTTCAACTCACTCGAATAGCTAACGATACAAATGTTTAAAAACCAAGAGGCCTTAAAAACCTCAAACCTCAACTGTAGATATCACGGTTGCTAGGTGACAGGAGCGGCACTTTATTACGCCAGTGACTCAAATAGGAAATCCTCCGTAGACCAGACCATGTCATTTAACAACACTCAGTTTGGCCTTCGCGTTCTATGAAGTCCGCGCCTTCGTAGACCGCGTCCTTAGAAGGATGCAGTCTCTGAATTGAGACACAGCTATTGTTTTCCCCATAAACTTTTCTCACAGCAGGCATTTTGACATGGCATAGCAGGAAAAGAACAGGTGTAACTGATAACAACAACATTGGCTCTGTTCCATTTAGTGTCCAGTAAACAAAGCCAATGAACCAGCATGCTATTGTACATGCCTCTGCAGGGCCCTGAAACCTGCACACCAAAATGGAATGCAGTCATGTTTAACGTTATTAATTATACCTGTACTTGTTCTGTTTTTCCTGTTATGTCAAACTGTCTGCCGTGAATAAGGTGTATTTCCACAGACTGTTCTACAGCCCCCATCTACAAAATGATTCTGAGCCTCGTGGTAATCATAATTTTATAGCCACTACACACCTGTAGCCCACCCACACAGGTGTTTTCACTTATGCTGTCTGATTAGACCTCTGCTCAAGACCGTGTGGGTGTGTGCAAAATGGGCTTGACTGACATCTCCCTCGTTCTCCTGTTGCACCTGTTTGGGTTGGACAACTTACCGCGTTATCATTCGTGCATAGAGTTATGTGACATCATGTCAGTTCTGGCCTAGCTCCGCCCAACGTCAGCCTAACTAGAGGTCTAATCAGTCAGGGTAATTGAAAACACCTGTGTGGGTGTGCAACGGAAATACCCCCACAGAGTGCAAGTCCATACTTCCTGCCTTTCCTCAGCTACCCTGTGCCTCTGATGAACCCCTTTATGAGCTGGCGAGGATCAAGTGTGCTTTCCTTTAGTGGTTGTCTATGAATCACTGAGGGCTGGCTCAGCCGTTGAAGCACAACTTGATGTTTATAGAGGCTGTAATAACTGCACATACACTGGTACAATCTCTGTAAAAGCCAGTGTGTCTCTGTCAAAGCCTCTCCACCAGGTACATAAACAAGGAGTAGAAAACGAGGCACAAACACTTCATATATACTTATATGGCTCCTGGTGAAAGGCTGGTCTCTATGTATGTGATCAGGTGTAAGTCAAATTCAATTAACACGAATGAACTTTCACCTTGAGCCATACAATAAACTGTGCCTTAGTGTCTGCCACCTAATGAAGGCCCATGGTCAGGGGGTCCTGTTTATCTAATATATCTTATCTGATAAATCTTCCTGTTGGCCCAGATTTCTTGGCAGCACCTTGTCTAATCTCACACAGAAAGAGAGAAAATGTCTCAGCACTGTGTTTTATAAGACAACTGTGGCGCTCTAAATGAATCTGGGAGCAGTGTTTATTACAATTTTTTTGACAAAGAATGGCAATTCCTCACTTAGCTATCATTTATGGCCACGTCTCTTAGCTCACTTGCATCTCTGATGGGGCTCAGAGGGAGCAGAGAAGCGTAATAGCCAATGAATCATCATGAAAGTGAGGGGGTGGGAACCCCAGCAGCCTCCTTACAACATCATCATCATCTGGAGCCGAACTCCTGCCCTGCATTCATCACCCTGACAGCTTTAACGCCCAATTTAGCGCCCTTTTTGTAGGATGTGCGTGTGTGTGTGTGTGTGTGTGTATATGCGAGCGTAGGAAGGGAGCAGGGGGGGGTGAAGGGCTGAGGGGCCTAATTTAAACTCAAGGGAATGTGGACATACAGTATATGTATATACTACATACACCCATATATACCATTGTTACGTCCCTGAATGTTACCAGGGGATGAGGGGAGTAACAATAAAAAAAAGAAACCCAGGGAAGAATAATCAGGGAAACAAAAGCGAGGGCACAGCGAACAAATTTAATCAACTCAATAAACACAAACAGCAATAGACTTCAACAACAAAAAACAACCAGCTCACCAGGAGCTAGAAAAACGCACACAAGAACGAGAGCTCACATATGCTGCTCACAAAACCACACTCTCCTCGACTAGAGTAATTCCACCGAACCTGGTACACACAGACTGTCTGGGAGTCTGCCGCATGGCCCACTGGCCGCATCTGCATATCCACTCCCAGCCTTTGTACACCTGCCCCTGATGAGCAAGTGGAAGCCAGCCGTGCGCGATCACCTTCTGCAGGGGGGGGGGGAGGATAGTACCTATAGAAGCTGAGAGAGAGAGAGCAGCAATAACAAAAACACACACACACGGCACGCCGACCGTAACAACCAGACACATTCACATATTAGCCACACTGCCACAGATACACAGATGGACACATGCTCACACACAAATCCATGAATGTCTATCCTTATGAGGACCATTTACTGGTCATTCCACATATCCGCTAAACTTCAACCATCAGCTCTACATGTGAAACCTGAACCCTTAATCAAATCCTACCTCTAAACTAAAGTGTACTGAAGATATGGGCCACAGCAACGACCTGAATAATGATAAACTCCTTATATGCTACCAGCCCACTACCGAACAGCAGACACACAGTCAGCGACTAGCTGGTGAACATTTAGCTGACAAAAGGGCCAGATATTTCCCTCAGGTGTTGATGGAGACCAAAACAGAGCAAAGGGAGAGTGAATATTGGACTTTCATTCATCAGGTGGCCAGAAACACGACTCTAAATGAGTGCTTATCCATATGTGCTGTATGTGTACATTAGCAGTTGTCTGTTAACAAGTACGCAATTACAACGTGATATAGATCATGTCAATGTTGCGTTAAACTGTTTGTTCTGCTGCCCCTCAAGCAACCACAAACTCAATTAATTCTGCTTTGAACTATCGCTTTGGACTGAAAATTGACCATCAGCTCACAATAGATTGGCTTCCATGTGCAAAGATGTCCAGGGTGACACTGTTTGGTTGTTTAATCTGTGAGGAGAACAAATAAAATCTAAGTATTTGTAGACAAGTAGACCCACGTTAATCTTAACCAACTAAAGAACGACTATCAAAATACTGTAAGCCACTTAAATATTAGCATTCATGTATTAAAATACTTTCTTTGACTTACTAGTCTAGCAAATAATGTGTTACAGTTAAAGCCACAGCCAATGGTGCTAATGAATTGGCTTCCAAAATGGCAACCAGAAGGTACAATACATTACCTGAAGCCTTTACTGGTTATTTGGAAGTAATGCTTCATGTTTGTTTTCACCTGCTTAAAGTAACAAAATGTTATTGTTCTAAAGTGTGCTGGTGTCAAGTAAATTAATGGTATAGGGTTAAACCTAACTAAGATTATGGAAAACATTTTGAACCTAATTGTACTGCCATTACATTGCTAAAAGTTCACCAAGGCAAGTTTAATAGAGTTAACTCATCTCAACTCAACTTAAGTAGCCAATAAGTATTTGCAAAATTATATGAAATGTACTTTAGGACTGAGATACTCTCTGTTCTCCCATTGACCTACAGTGGAAATAGGGTGACCTTAGCAGTTGGTTGTTTCTGGGTTAGTGGGTCCAGGATGGGCCTCCGGCGAGGAGGAGGCCCGGCCAAACAATAGGAGCGAAAAGGAAAGAGTGGTGGAGAGGGTCCTCCAACCTCTACAGCCAAAACAAGGTCTTCTATTCACTGAGCTGTTCTCCACAGACAATGGGGCTGGATGGGGGTGAGTGAGTGAATGAATGAGTGAGTGAGTGAGGACTTTATGGGCATGTTGAGATTGCCTGTGCCAGGCAAGCAAACGTATAAGACGTGTTTGCATGTGCATGCTCTGCTTTCTTCAAGAGGAACCAATCTACATGAACTGCACCCACACACACAAACACAGACTGAAGGAGCCCCTATAGCTGGGCTTTGCAACCTGGTTATGGGTCCTCTGCAGTCTAAATATGTCTCCCTACTGAACATCTGTGCT
Organism: Maccullochella peelii; assembly: GCA_002120245.1. Taxonomy (NCBI): domain Eukaryota; kingdom Metazoa; phylum Chordata; class Actinopteri; order Centrarchiformes; family Percichthyidae; genus Maccullochella; species Maccullochella peelii. The sequence goes on along the minus strand of LKNJ01000630.1, from coordinate 182,140 downwards.
TCATCAAAAGCAAAAAGCTCTCTATTCATCTCCCACTCTTATATAAATGGTGATTTGATGTGTATTGTTCAGCCCTCTGGTCATTAACCCTGCTCTGTGATATTTTACTCCCAGGGAGGTTTTTAAAAAAGTGGAATGGGCCTTTAGTATCCCATTTCCATGGCTGATTACATGTCAGATGTCACTTTTTTCCACTTTTTCATCCATTCTGCTTCTCGCTGGACATTAAAATTAGTTATGAGTTGGGTCACGGCTGTCACCAGGGAGCCGTTTCTTTCTTCTTTTTTGCCTTTGCAACATGTTTAATATTCAAATGTACATATTTTAATCTACTGTTGGTTGAAAACGACTATGGTGAGAAGTTATTGCTTCGTTGAATAATTCAAACATTATCTTTTAGGGGGGTGTCTGGTCTTTTTTTTCCCCAAAAAAGTCGGGGCAGAGACAATGAGCTATGTGAACAATTTCGGCGAGTCAATTGGCAACTCCCAGGAAAACACAGCCTCTCATTGTGTGCCAGTATGATGGGAGAGACTGGAGAGAAGAAAGAAGAGGGAAAAGTTGATATTTCATACTGAGAGAGTGAGAGGAGGGGCAGAGCTGAACAGAGCCAGCTGCAGAGAAAAAGAAGTGGCTGCCTCAAAATTAATCTGTTCATTCTTTCTTTCTTTCTTTCTTCGTCGAGATGGAGAGTGATGGGGAAAACAGATAGATAGACAGAGCGGGGTGGGATCTCCTCCACCTTGAAGAAAATTCTGCCCGGCTCTGTGTGAAGGGGTGTGTAGAAAAGAAATGGGGAAGCTATCCCCCTCCTTAGACAAAGGGCGCAGATGGCTGGCCCTCCACAGCTTTGGGGTAGGGTGGTGCAAGCAGACGCCTGCGACGGAGCACCGTGCCCTCCCATGGAGTTCATTTCAGTTCCCAACTGAAAGAGACGGCAGACAGGGGGGCCCTGCTTACAACAAGAAGGGCTTAGAGATCCTGACACCCCCCCAACACCCTGACGTCCCCTCACTACTGGCCCGTGACCCTTGCTCCTCACCAGGTCACATGCACAGTTACGAAGGTGGGAGGAATGCCAAAGCAGAATAGGGAACGAGACAGAGGCAGACAGAGAACACAACCTGGCCATAAAAACTGGATGATTTAAGAACTTTACACGGAAAACAGTTTGTCATCTGGTTATAAACAAGACTAATCATCTCTCTTCTTTTACTATACTGTAAGAGAGACAAGATCCTGACAAAATGAGTGAAACATGTCTTCAACAAGAATAGATGAGTTTATATGCAAGTGTAGCTGTATAATTAGCTGATTGTGGTTAAAATAATCTGTTTTCAGTTTCAGTATAATGTAAAGAATAGGGGTAGACAAAATATAACTAACATAAACCCCTAATGGAGAAGACTTTTAATTCTAAAATAACTTAAGCATAACAATAAATGGTGTTATGTCACATTTTGCTGAATTAATCACATTTCCCAGCTTTAAAAAAGGTGTAGCAGTTAGCTCTTGGAGTTATCTCCAAAGATGCTAAATAGCCTGTGTTCAAACTGCAGATGGATCACTTTGAAGGAATAGTTTGACATTTTGGTAAATGCACTGATTCATTTTTTGGTGCAGAGAGATAAATGAGACGATCAATAGACCTAGTGCTCTTGTGTTTGTACACTAAAAATGAAGCTAGAGCCAGCAGTAGCTGAAGTACCCTGGCCCAGAAATAGTTCCAGCACATAACCCCATTAAAACTACAAAGTGTCATTTAGATTATTACATTTAGATTTTTTTTTAGGATTAAACCAACCAGATATAACATGCCAATTGGTGAACCAGAGGGGCTGGTAGACTGAACAGAGCCAGGCTAGCTGTTTCACCTTCCTGTCTTTATGCTCAGCTAAGCTAACCACCTGCTGGCTGTAGCTTCATATTTACCATATGGACATGAGAGCGGTATGGATCTTGACATGAGCCGATCACGCTCATGTTTAGACTATACCAAAACATGTCAACATACATCTACTTTCCCTAAGCAGAGTTTGATTAAGGGCAGCATTCGGTGAGGGATAATCCTCAGGTGATTAACTGCGGTAGATAGTGGAGAGGAGGCGGGAAGCACATTCATAATTCCTATGTAATACACAGTACTTAGTCCCTTTGACCCAATGACCCATATCCTGTCTTGTAGGACGGGGAGCCTAGTGATACTGAAAGGCTTACAGTGGCTTATCTGCAGGGACCTCAGGCACAGTGAGGACTTGTCAACCCACTCCTGATCCAGGGGGATTTCACCACAATGTGTGCATTATAATGGGCAGTGGGCTGCATGTAGGCGCTCTGGCAGCTGTCCCATACATTGTACACATAATATAGTAGTTGTGTGTGTGTGTGTGCTAATGGAGGAAGAAAGGGAGGGAGAGAAGACTGTTTGCAAGTCTAAGTGTGTGTGTGTGGAATAAAGACAGAAAAGGAGGGAGAAAATATTGTTTGCCAGTCATGGGGGCATGAGTTGTGTAGCATGTATTGTGTAAATGTGTGGCAGGGGCACGTGTGTGTATGTGAAATGTAAAGAAAAAGGGAGAAAATATTAAGTCTTAAGTGCTTATGTGCATCGTGTGTTTTCTGAGAACACGTCTAAAAGCTTAAGTGTGCCTATGGACAGTGTGTGTGTGTGTGTGTGTGTGTGTGTGTGTGTGCATACATGCGTGATGCTTGTTTCAACCAGTTCCTGCTGAGCCGAAAAGAGGACAGGCACATACATATTAAACATTAATGCATACGTACACCCAGATGCAGATTGTTTGCAATTCTGAGTATGTACAATACAGCGTGTGTGCATTGGCGTGTTTGTGTGCATGCGTGTGTGTACTGTAGAGTGGGCGGCATAAAGGACAGATTGTTGTCAAGGCTGTGTGCATGAAAACATTGTGTGTACTTGAGCAGAAATGCGTAAGAAAAGTTTTTGTGTTGCAGTTGTACAGTGTGTGTGTGTGTGTGTGTGTGTGTGTGTGTGTGTGTGTGTGTGTGTGTGTGTGTGTGTGTGCAGAGTCCCAGAGTGTAGCGTTACAGTGCATAGGGGTGGAGCCCTCGTTAGTAGCCTGTGAATGGAGTTCAGTGTGACTCCTGAATAGTAGGGAAGAGAGAGGAAAACATGACTAATAGAGGATGAATCAACAGCTCCTCGCCTCTCTGGCTTTCTCTCTCTGTCTCTCTCCCCGTCCCCCTTTCCACTCCTCTCCTCCCTTCCCCCTTTTGACTCTCTACTCCTTCTATCCTCAGCCACAACCATGTCTTAAAGCACTGTAGACTGGAACTGCCCTGTAACCGGTAGTAACGGTCTGTTTTTTAATATGTAGCTGTTACATGTGAATGTGTATAACTTTATGAACATAAAGCAGGACAATGAGGAAAATTGCTGTCCTCTGTTAAGTACTATAATCTAACAGTGAAAAATAAAGTCACTATAGTGCATTATTGCAAAACAACAACTTATGGTATAGCTAAGATTGACTGAAACCACTAACCTAAATGAAAATGATCAATTGTTGTAATATATCATGAATTTCTTCTTTCAATGGAATTGCAAAATTAGCCACTACAGGATCAGTACACTAGCTTGCCTGTAATGTTTTAAGTCTGAGCTATAAAACTAAACAAGGCAATTAACAAGGACACAATCAAAACCCTGCAGACTCTTCAACCACTTTCAGGTCAGAGCTGTGACCCTGGATGTTTGACATTGGTGCAAATGGGTCAGTCTAAAGTGACCCATGACTGTGCTCCACACCTGTGCGTAATGTGGCTTACAAACTGCTCAGGTCTGGTATGAAAGGGGGATTGTGAGTCAAGATGTGGGCTGAAAGCTTGTGCGTGATCCCACATCAAACACAGTGTTTTTGTGCGAAAGTGGCGTTAGTCTCAACAAGCAAATGAAGATATTTCCCCTGTGGGAAGCATGAAATTGGGCAAATTCTGCCAGCAAATGTGATTACAATAATAAAATTAAATCCTCAATAAATGTGACATTTATTATTCCTATAATATAAATCGCAGTACAGAAACAATTGAAAAATACTGCCTATATTCTTCCTATTTGTATTGCCATTGTGATGTCAGCCTGGATATTTCTTGCATCATGAGTCTCTCTACATCAGCTCGTCACGGTAATATACATGCAAATGTACTGGGGAGGAAAATTGATTCTGATGCATTAATATTCATTTTCTACTATTTGAAAAGTGACAGTTGCAAAACTCATTTTGGTAAACCGCTCAAGTTATTGCTGTCATTATTTGCTTTGGATGGAAATTAAAAGTGCAAGTTTTTCCAGAAAATGTAAACCATTTCTCATCAATTTTGTTTCTATACCATACTCTGTCATGATGCGTCTCACATTGCATGCATGAGCTCAAATCCCTCAATAGCATGGAGATATAACTGAGCAGAAAGTTTATCCTGATCCATATTCTCCCCTCTCTGCAGTCCTGCAGCTCTTCTCCATGTGTCACATCTCTCTTCTGTCTGCTACACCTTTCCTCCCCTGTGCCCTTCATCACCTCCATTCACCTCCTTTTTTTCCCCCCTTTTCCTGCCTGGCAGAGGGATGGTCCCTGGGGAGTCACATTTCTGTCTCTCCTCCCTCCTCCCTTCAAAATCCCCCACTGTTGTTGTTGTTGCCCTCCAAATCTCTGCTGGCAGACTACGGAGAGAGCAAGACAGGCAGACAGAAAGATATAGACTTCTGCCCCCCCAACCATCCTCACCTCACCTCACCATCCCCCCACTCTTGTTGTCGCCCCTCCAAATCTCTACTGGCAGGCTACTGGAAAGATAGAGAGAGATAGAGAGGGAAGGTAGGAGGGAGAGAGAGGTTTGGGAGTCTTCTCAACAGAGGGATAGTTCTCAGGGAGGCAGGAAATTACCCATGTTGTTTTTCAGTAATCCTTTTTTAATATCAGGTTTTGGGACAAGGGGGGTGGGAGAGAAGGCAGGAGTGGGGAGTGAGAGAGAAGGAGATAAACAAAAGAGGGATCCAGGCCAGACAAAACGATTGGCGGCTCCCAGGGGGACGATATGGTGTCTTGTGTATACATAACACACATCTCAAGTGCTGGAAATGAATAACACTTGAGATGTATGTCTTTGCTGCTCAGTATGTCTTTACTGCTCAGTAATACTATTGGTGCCCACTGAAATGAATAACATGACTGAGCTTTTAAGTTTTTCACTTTGGGAAGATTTTCCCCCTAAGCTCCTTGCTTTGACAACAAGACAAATGAATCACTGAATGAAATACAGCCTACTACATGTCCAAATAATTCTCCATGAAAATCCACTCAGTGGGATAGCTTGAAATTTTTTTATTATTGTTGGCTTTCCTCATTTGGCAATAATATTTGAGACATAAGCTGTATTTCCAGTTATTTTCCAAGATTTGCAAGCATTGTTAGCATTCCACTAAAGCTAAAGGAGAGTGAATGTTGGACAGACAATTCATTAGGTGGCCAGAAACATGAATCAATGAATGCCAATGTTGTTCTCAGTCTGTTGGATGTTTAAATAGGCAACTTTTTTTTTGTCTTCAGCCTATGGAGTTCCTCTGCCCCCAAGTCAAGAAGTACAGATTTAAAAACAAGCAAAAAAGCATGGAAAATAAGCTGTGGATTGTGGTTTCCTTTCAAGATAATTAACATTAAAAACATCAATGAACATTTTTCAAGCTGCACTAATTAATATTTTTTAGAGTCACACTGACTCTACAGTTTCCCTCAGCTTTATGAAGCATTTTAGCATCACCTCATTGTTTTGGTTTTATGGCCCACAATTTTTCTGTATTGGTTCAGTCTCACTGCTCTCATCAGTCTGTTAACAGCAGCAGGAAGCTCTGATAAACCCACTGTATGCTTCCTGCCACACACCAAACACCAAAGTTAGCGACTAGCGGGTGAACACCAAACTAGCGCTAAAAGGAGAGTGAATATTGGAGTTACATTCTACAGATGGACACAAACACAACTTCAAGTGAATGCTAACGCTGCTTCGTGTTTGCTGGATTTGTAAACACTTCATGAAGTGATAATATGTCAGTGTTGTGTTTGTAGCTTGTTGTAGCTACTTTAACTTGTCAAGACATTTTTCCGCACTTTAAAGAAATCCAAAAAGTCTTGACTTCCAAAAAGTCAAAACATTCCTTCAAAGGCACACTTCACTTCATACTTCAAGGCTAGGAAAGAATGGGCTTGTACTGATAAGGGGGTGAAGGATCTGCCTGCATTCTTAGCCATTAATCAGTGTCACTCAGGGAAATCCAAGCCTCCCATTAGGGTACCATTGTAGAGATAGTGGCTAATACAAAAGATGAGGATCAGCCCACAAGACACAACTCACAGTAGCCTGGTTGTACCTTATTAACCCCCTTTATGGCAGATGCACCCCTTTTGTAAGGGAGTTAGGCGTAGTTGTCATCCACTCCTCCCCCACCCCCCTTTCTTCAATGGGGTGTGGCGGATAGAGAAAGAAAGGAAGGAAGAAACGACAGGAGAATAGAGAGAAAAAGAAAACTGTGCCTCCATTAAGGCGTTGTCAGCAAGCATGTACACCCTCTTTTCAGGATGCCTCGCGACCCTGGTATTTAGCACTGGGATGATATATACACACACCACACACACTACACATGTGCACATTATTTATCTAGAAGGAGTTGGACAATTGCTGCAGTTCCTGGGGGTCGGGGTAAGAAGGGAGAAACGGGGTTTTTCACTAAACTCAGTACAACGCAGGTCAAAAGAGGACATGTGAATTGGAAGTGAAATCCATTTCACCTCATTAATCCTGTGGGCCTTGCTGGTTTCAAAATATGCAGCCTGAACCAGGTGTAGCTTTGCCTTATCTGATGTGTCCACCTGAAGGGTCTGAAGCAACTTTCCCTGAATGTACAAGTCTTTACATCTCACTTAAGTTCAAAAGTTCAACACGTTTCTAGTTTAAGAGGTAGTATTAGAGGCATAAGGGCAGAAGTGTCTGGTATATAGTATCCTAATATATTCAGGTTGTGTCTAGATCTAGTTTAGATGGCTTACTGTTAAATTGACCAGATAATAAGTGCATCTTGAGTGACCATTTGTGACCAAATTTAACTTTCTATGCTCTCTTTTGAAAAGAAAGAACACACATGTGGCTCAGACATTCAGCTAATAACCAGTTCTGACCCAGTGGGTGCAGTGCAAGGCCCCAGGACTTAGTACACTTTGCACTTTTCACCTGCTCAGTGATGGAGGACAGTGCTATGAGGAGACCATTATGTACTAAAGCCAATAACACAGCAGTATTATAATACACACATACACAGTGTAATGCATTGTGATCACCTCATCAAGGCACTTTTGTTGGAGCTCTAATTAGTTAGCTGATCTCTGCTGTGAAAATCTGACTTTGTAAGTTCTGTTGATTACAGGCCAGTGGGAGCTTAAACATTGCAGCCAATCAGTTCTTGCAGAAAGAGGTCAATAAAGGTCATAGATTACTAAATACATTACTAACCTGCATGAACTGATTTTTCTTGGCCTTGTGTGGGCAGCGGAAAGAAGCTGTAAACACTGTGACATCACCTTTTAAATTGATATGGCAAACATATTTACACATCCAGCAGTTACAGAGCAACATTATCATTTATTTAGTGTCATGTTTCTGGCCACCTGATGAATGTAAGTCCAACTATCACTCTCTTTTAGCTCTGTTTTTGGTCTCTACCGACTCCTGAGTTACAGTAAATATCTGGCTCTTTCTCTGCTAAATGCTCCACTATGTTCACCATCTTGTTGCTAACTGTGTCTATCTGCCATTTGGCACTGGACAGGTAGCATATAGTGCCATTTTTACAGCCTTTTTGCTAAAAAAACAAAAACAAACCCTGCTTCCTACTGTGGCTCGAAACATTATAGCAGCTTTTATTTAGTACTATGACAGGCCTTTGTGGCTAAAGGCATAGAGTAGGTCAGATCATGGGTCAAAGCTTTAATTCACACTGAAACCACTCTGCTAACAACACATGTACTCATGATAATGCATGTCAGATAAAAGCGTCCGCACCAAAGAGCTTCTGCTATGTGAAACGGCATGAAACACAAGGAAGGTAAAGAATCAAAGAAGAACAGTCTTTTTGGTGACGAATATCTGAGGACATTTAATTCATGGCATGTCAGCAAGTCAAGATCCAGCCTTTACTCCTTTCTTAACTCAACATGTTCAAAATGTACCACAAGCTTTGTATGATTCTGTGTGTGTGTGTGTGTGTGTGTGTGTGTGTGTGTGTGGGTGGGTGGTCCCAGGGGGTGTGCATTTGGGTTCAGACCTAACTGACCCCGTAAGTTGTTTATCAGTCCCTAATTCATCCCAGTGGCATCTGGGCATCACTGCAATCTCTGGTGGCTGTGAAGCCTGGAGTGGTGGGGTGTCTGGTTGGGTATGTTGGTGTGGGATGGGTGCTTGTGTGTGTGTGTGTGTGTGTGTGTGTGTGTGGAGGGGTGCGGGGGTTGCCCTGAAAAAAGGCCTATCATGGTTTCCACACTCCCCTAGCAGAGCATCCATCTGGACGCAAGTAGGCTCATTGTTTTGACACTCACAGCGTGGTGCTGTCTGGAGAGGAGAAACCCCTCTTCACCTATTTAAGTTTGCTGAACATGATGCAACAGGGCAGGTCTGTGTGTAATATATGAGTGTGTGCATGTGTGTTGATTTGAGATAAATTTAAAGAGCTTTAGTCTAAAATGGGACAGTCATCATTTGAAAGGAATCAGACATATTCTTACAAAATCCCAAACTTAAAATTGACAGTAAACTATAGCATTTTGGAAATAAACCCACCAACAAAGTCCTAATGAATGTACATTTTCCACTTATCTTGTATTCCTCTTTTCTTTTATGGGAAGAATACATTACGAGAGATGAAGCTTTATTGATCGGCAACCTAATTTCCCCAAAGGGAATCAATAGTTTCATCTCTTATATTGTTATTTGTCTTTCCATTTACCAGAGTTAAAGAAGGAGCAACAAACCAATCAAATTACCTCAGAATCAGCAGTTTACTTCATCTAAAAGGCAAGTAAGTAAGAATATACAGTACATACGCCACATTGAATCATCTCTCCACCATCATGAGAAGCACAAAATGCACCAAGTCACAGGATCGCTCATACACTTTTATTGTTCATATCAGGAACGTTGCCAAATAAAGTGCTGTATACTGATATCACATTCACCGACGCCAGGACAGGATTACAGTGCTGTAAATGCCATATATGGAAGCTACACCAATATCTAAAACATAAATAATCCTAGAAAAAGAGAAATGGGGAGAAAAAAGTAGGGCCAGTCCAGTTTCTCTCATCGCATTCTCTCCTTTCACTTACACACTCCCACGACGAAGATCGAGTAAAACAGAATTTGATTATTCTTAGCGTTTGTGTTAACCTGCTTATACTGTAATACCACGTGGATGTCAGAAAAGTTTCCTTTCACTTAAATGACATTCAAATAACTTTTCCCTCCAACCATCCAGGCATTTATTAAATTGTCAAACTCAATTATCTGGTGTATAAGTATCCTAAAAAATACAATTTTTGACAGAAGTGGTGGAAACTGGATCGTATTGTTTTCCCCAGAAGAGATCAAGTCACTGATACCATCTCAGCAAAGTGTTGAGAGGATGGAAATAGGCCAAGGTGAGAAAAGGCATTTTGTTTAAATTTCAAAAAGGGAAAGGACATGTTTGGGGGCGTGTAGGACAAAAAAATTGCTAGTTCTACATCAAAATGCAAATATTCAGACAATTGGCAGATACTGAGAGACCGGAGAGAGAGATCTCACAGGTTAGCACACACTATCATGATATACTGTAGGTTTTGCATATTTTGTTTTGCATCTGAGGATATAAAAGCAGTCAAGGCACATTGGCTGCTCATATGCACACAAAGTCCCCCAGTTGCCTTGAAAGGATACATGTGTTTACAGGTAAACAAAATGACATACAGTATTTATAGTTTGTAAATAACAATATCTCTCATATTGAAGGGTACATTTCTGGTAATACATACCTTCTGGATGAATATACAGTGTCTTGGAGAAAGACCTTCTTATGTAGTGCTCTATCTATATTCCGGAGGCAAAGCACCCTCTTTATATGCCAACAGGTTGTCAGAGGAAGTGCCATTGTGCTCACTTTCCACTTGACAACATTTCTGCTCAAGTGCTTCCGCATTTCCTGTGTCTCTGTTATGATCACTGTCACATTTTCACTTGCATTTAGTCAATCATTGCCATACATGTGCCATAACTTCCTGATTGAACTATTCTCTCTCTCTCTCTCTCACACACACACACACACACACACACACACACACACACACACACACACACACACAGTATATTCATTCTCATCTTTTATCATGAATAAAGATAAAAAAAAGGCACCAGTTACTGTTTTTTCCTGCTCATTTAACACTGAAGTGCTGTATTTCGGCATAGGTCCTTCTATTTTAAGCTGTTCTACAGTACTGAAAAATAATCATGAAAAATCCAGAATTAAACTGTGAATATGTACACTTCATCATAGAACTGCTCAATTCATGATAATGGCATAAAGCAAAATGAGTGTGTATGGATTACGTTGAAGCTGTTTGAGGAATGACGTGAAAAACATGAAAAATGAGCTTCCGTTTCTTAAAATACAGTTTTATTTGTGAATTTACACTGATTAGCAATACATATCTAAGCAACTCTATTAGATAACCATTTATATAGGATTTTCACAGGTCACAAAGTAGCTTGGCTCATTCTGGCATGCCAAAGCAGAACCCCTTCTCTTTGAAAAACGAAAAAAAAGGTGGATAGAGAGGCATTAGTAAAGCAAGGTGCAAACAGTCGGAAACAGAAGAGGAGAAAATAAAAAGGATGCAATGCACATTCAGTTCATCTGGGAGCAATTTATGCTCATAAAATGGTTAATAAAAAAAGCCTAGTGCTCTCTGCAAACTAAAAGAAAAAAGAACGCGTACTGCGATAAAATGGAGGATGAAAAACTTTCCAGGAGGAGAAATGGTATGAAAGAAAAAGACTGATAAAAACATGGTGCGTTAGTGTCAGGTCACCCCTCTCTACTACACACACACATATATGCACTTCCATTTCCAAACTTGCACCTCCCTTCTCCATCTTTCAGTTGCGTGACGTCGGCTTTTTGCCCAAAGCCAAAAGCTATCGTTTAACACAGCTAAAGATGTGTCCTTAAACCCTCCCTCCCTCCAAATCCAATACTTCACATTGCTAGCTGGGATAGTGGTACATCTGGTTAAACTGTGGGGGGGAGGATATGAGGCAACCCATCACACTTTGGCTTTGCAGAGTTCAACTGTGGGTCATCTGACAGTTACAACAAGATTGTGTTTACTAGAGAAATTACATGAGGGGAGGCTGAAAGTGAAATGACGGCCGGGCTCGCAGAGCGATTAAATAAAAATGTCCATATGACCTCCTTATACTGTTCCAGTCCCAGGAGGAAATAAATGGCAAATTAGGTGAGGAAGTGTAGCTGCTGTGAATGCAGCTACTGAAAAAAAAAAAATACATTTGAGATTTTGGGAGCCTGAGGGGTGTCGATGCAGTCACTGGGGTGATTTAACAGAGGTCTTGTTAGAGTCCTTGATGCCCGAGCAGGCAGATGAGAATCGCAACCCTTGTCTCATCGTAAAAGATAATGGAGGAAAAAAAAATTACAATATGGCTTTAAAAACACACACACAAACACACCAACGAAAAACACACTCCACGACCCATGGTTCTCATTTCAGCTGATAGTTTGAAGTAGTACTTCAGCACTACACTTCCGTTTTTGTTTTTTTTGAGTTGAGAAGTAGAGATCATTTCTCCTGTGTGACACCAATGAAAGACTATTCTTTCTCCCTTCATTCGACTCACTTTCTGGGTCCTGACCTTTCTCCGACACCATGCCTTGCTTGCTACTTGCACAAATTTTACCAAATACTTCACAATCTCCTTCACTGGTGAAACCACTTGCAACTAAAATGTGTTATATACCACAAGAAAAGTGCAGCACAATAAAATAAAAAATATATAGTTAAAAATCTATAGCCAACATATCCAGTTTTCATATATCTGTGTTATATAGTAAATTTGTGTACTCTGAAGATTAGAATATAATTTGAGCAATCAGGCATCACTACAGAACATAGTCAGCCATATAAATTCAGTTCTTGCAAAAAGAGAAAACATGCGTAACATCTGTATTCTCTGTAAAAGCTTAGAAATGAGTACAAAACAGAGTTGACTAATACCAAATTTGTGTTCAATAAAAAAAGATCAAATTCCATGAGATGACAAACTAGACACAAACAGTGACACGTTACTAAAATGAGATTGTTTCTTCTTTTCTTCCATTTAGTTTGGCAAAAAAAAAATATTGAGATGAAGAGGAGAAGATGTGAAAATGCTACATAAATATTCTGAGTGAGTCAGCGGCTCTTTGAGATAGTGTCAACTTAACGCCAACCTTCATCCTCACTATCTCGTCCAGTCTAGTAACTCTTTAACTCATCTGTAGTTCAACCACAATCAGCTGAAGAGAAGGTTTGTATCAGAAGCCTGCGCTTGAAGAAGGTTGAAGAGTGTGAGAGAGCGAGGCAGAGAGAAAACTTCTCTCACAGTAAATAAATCAACACAAACCCTGTGGCTGTTTTTCTGAGACCAGTTTTCCAGTGTGACTTCAAATTTCATGTGGCCTCTCAGTTCCCTATGCAGAGTCAGGTGACCAGAATGTAAAAACAAGACTGGAGAAGTCTTGACAGAAAAAAAAAGCTTTAGTTTCAACTTGTGCAGTTTTGTGTTGCAGACTCATGTTGCAACCCAATCATTTAATAAAACTGGATTTTGAAGCAACAAAATCTTGAAATACACAAGATGGTTTCAAGTTCTATTTTCAGCCTGGTAAACAACATAGGGGGAGCCAGTTATTCAGGATCTAAATGGCCTCAAATGACACTTTACGGCTTCCAACAGGAGCCCTGTTAGAGTACTGCATATGTGATCAGGTGTGTAGACACCCAACACCCTCTTCTTGTCGTTTTTGTTACAAACCAATTCATTTTTAATGTAATCTGTTCTGCTGCCTTTGCTGCATAAAACCTTTTGTTAAAAAAAATCAAATAAAATTAAAAACAAAAAAACATAAAAGGACATTGAAAACGGAGACAAGATAAAAACACAGACATTAAACAGAAAAGGCTGCCGCCCCTCTTTCTTCTTCTGTGCAGGCGGTCTTCCTGCCTGCCTCACCCCTGCTGGCTGTCTGCTCTCAGGCCTCCATCTTCTCTTTCTTTTTGTTCTTCTTCAGGAAGGACGGGGTGCGGAACTTCTTCTTCTTCTTGGTGTTGGGCGACTTGGAGGGCGAGCTCTCGGGGGACAGCGCCTCCTCGATCTTCTCGCCGGAGCGCACCGTGATCTCCACGCTCTCCACGCTGGTGGTCAGCTGGCTGACGCGCTTGGACAGCTCCTCGTCCACGTCGCCGTGGTTGTCTTTGCCGTTCATGAGGCCCGTATGGTTCTCTGATGGATTGAGGGACGGAGGAGGAGGGAGACACAGGTTAAGGTGAGGACAGGGAACAAGAAACAGAGCAAGGACACATCACTTCATTCTGCAAGACACACCCCATTCAAAGACACACCCACAACTAATAAATAACCGTATGACTTGAGCTTTATATATTATTAATGCTTTATATTAGCAAATACTGTGGGAAATAGTGAGACACTAAAGTCTGTAATTCAGAGCTCAAATCAAACTGACTTATGGAATAAATCAATAATTTTCTAATAAAATATTTGTAAAAAGCAGTGATAATGTGGTAAATAACATAACTGATCTCCCATTAGGTTCACTGTCAAACAATAACAAGCACAAACAATGCAAAATTATTTTTTGTAAAGAAACAAACTAAATAAAATAAATAAAATTCTTTTAACAGAATCATCATTATCAGTGGCTGGAACCAGAGTAGTAGTGTTAAAAAATAGACCTAAATTGAATTATCTGACAAAATCATCTTTCTGCTCATTTGTTACCAGTTTTAACAGATTAATCTTTTGAATATTTAACCCCAAATCTCTCAGTATTTACACATATATACACTAGTTAATCCATAGAATATATGAGGCTCATGTCCAACATACGAAGGGTGGGCTCGCCAACATAAACAGCTGTAAAATGTAACAGAATATTTGTTTTTGGACACTATACTATAAAGTGGCAAATCATCTGTTTTACTGTCTCAAGGAATGCTACAAGCTTCTCCAAATCGTATTCTTTGCAGGAATACTGTACTGGACGGCATTATATGTTATATATTATATGGACGGTGATCATGTTGTTGTGTCCACCCCCTGAATGCTGTCCCTGCTGTACCAAACACACTAATACCATTTGAACATTTTGAACTTCCCCTTCCCACAAAGAGACATGCTGTCCCCGTGCTCTACATATTTCATAACATCCCTGCAGTAAAACCCCAGTGACCTGATGGCCCAGAGAGACTGTCCTCATTTCACTTTAAAAAATGGGTCTTTGAACAGTGGACTACAGCCACTCCCTTAATGACTGTTCACGTAACAGGCCTGCTGGTGTCATGTCCCTGTCCCTGGGTTGCAAAGGCAGGTTAGGGAATGCAGGGCAGCGGCATCATGTTACTATACTAAAGCATGAAAACAGTGACGACTTCTCGGGTTATTTTCATCTTAACACAAAAAAAACACACGCAGGGCGACATTAAAAACAATTGACCTGATTTCAGCACAACAACTGGCTGACCTCAGAGCGGCGGTGTCAGAAAATATGAGTCCCCTGAGCCAATGTGCTTTCGTGGGTTAATTGTTACTCATTGTGTGGTTTTACGTGTTCGTGCTGGAGGGAAGCTGACAGGAAGTCAATCCCATAGTGTCATTATTTACAACTTGTAAAAAGGCCGCTGTGATCTTTGTCTCTCTTGAAGGTACACCAACTGGCTTCAAATGTCACACACAAGATTTCTATATTAATAGATACAACACTGCAGATCCAAATGGCAGCAAGAGGCAACAATTCAATACCCAGAAATCTTGTCATGTGACACCATAGCATGTTCACGTTACCAACCCGCCAGGTCTGTGATGTTTTACACCAAAGGCAAGAGAGACGCAAAAGATCTTGTTCAGATGTGAACTCGTTTTGACAATTCTAGTTAGTGGTGCGTATAAGGACGCTCCAACATTCAAAATCTAGAGTTAGCTAGCAAAAACCTTGATCTGTGTTCTTTAAAAGGCATAGTTTGACACTTTGGGAAAAACATTTATTGGCTTTCTTGCCGGGAGTTAGACGAGATGATCGACACCACTCTCTTGTCTGAGTGTTACGTTACAGCCAGGAGGGTATTAATTTAGCTTAGCTTAGCATAAAGACAAAAGTGCACCCAGCATGAAATAGTTACAATATGCAATTCCGTGTAAAACCACAAATTGTAGTTTTTACATTTGTTTTGTACTGGTTAAACAATGAGGTATAACATTTTCATTTCTAAGTTTTAAAGGTGTTAGTAGGCATATTTTTGCTTCCAGTCTTAATGCTAAGCTACGCTAACCCATCTCCTGGCTCTAGCTACATACTTAACATACAGACATGAGAGTGGTATTGAACTCTCTGCAAGAAAGCAAATAAACTTATTTCCCAAAATGATGAACTATTCCTTTACAATCAAACCCAGAAGAAAATAAGCAATAAGCAAACATGGACATTTTGAAAGGAATAATGCGAGTTTGGTCTTTTCTTGCATTAAAGGTTTGGATTCGGCAGCCACATCAAGGAGAGCTTTTAAAAGCAGTTGAAGCAAAGTAACAAAAGTGCTGCTGTGAGGGATTACCCATCATAAAGAAGTCAATAAAGAAGTTATGATTCTCAAGTTGTACTGAAGTGAACGGAAATCAGTGGAAGGTAAGAAATAAAACGGTGTGTATCCTTAAATGCATAAAATATAAATGTATGCTTTGAAAAACTGTCAGCAGTAATGTAAAATGATTGAGTGTTTTAAAGGTTTTCTTCATCACTTCTGGTGTATAAGGATGAGTTTCATAACCAACAGTAGGAAACAGTTTCATTGATTTCAACGGGTGAGTTTTCACATGAAACAATCATTAGTGCAGCACAAACTTAGAGCACAGATCAGTAGTTTAGGTGCTGCATACTGAGCTCTTAGTCCATTTCATTTTAATGCATACACACTCAAACACACATCAGAGACACAAAGACACACAGCAAGGCAGTGAAGATCATTCTGAAAAAGTCTTTCTCTCTCTGGGTGAGTGATACCTTCTTTAGCTGGAGTGCTTTGCGCGGACTGGGTGAGAGACAGAGACTGAGAGAGAGTGGAGCCGTCATCGGAGGTTAGCTCGTGCTCTCCATCTGCAGGGAGGGTGGTGGTGGGGGGGTCGAGGTGGGTGAGGGATGGATGAGAGGATTGCAGGGTGGTGCAGAGGATTGAAGTAGTGGGACGACAGCAGGGGTGAGTGGGATGAGAGGTTGGGTGGGGTGGGGTGGAGGGATTGGGGATGAAGGGTCAGAGGGGGGGTTGAGAGATTAGTGGTAACACACACATGTTAGAATCAGGCCATGCACAGCTGGTTTTACACTAAATTTCCAAAATCCTTGTCTGTTGATCATCGGGCTCTCAGAGCGCCATCACTCGTTTGTTATCCGTTATCTCCAGCTGGTGGCTGAGCGTGCGCTGTAACATTTTGTTGTGCCTTAATAAATGAATGCCCTGAACAGAAACTTAAGGGCTGCAGGTTGGATCCTCAGAGCAGCTAGTGTATCCTCGTGCAACATGCTAACACACATTCTGCTAAAAATAAGGTCATTTATTAGCTCTTATATATAGATTTTCAAATACAACAGGGATGAAAATATAAAAATCAGGCACTTTTACATTGAGGAAGGAGATGAATTATATTAAAAGCTAGGGCTGGGCATTATTAGTGTATATAAACTTGGAATTGTATTGTTATGATATTGTTAACAAGATATATATAATAATAATAACCTAAATATAAAATTTTGTTTAAAAGTTAACAAAAAGAGCAATTGAAGTTTTTGTTTTACACGTGAAGATGTAATGTAATGTAACACTGGAACACAGTAAACTGAAATAAGCATTCATTTGTTCATTTTATATGGGATTTTACAAACATTTGCTATACCATGATACTGTTTCTATTGATAGGTTCTATTATAATATTGTGAAGTTGATATCAACCATATCATATCATGTTATCTTTACCTAATGTAGACTATATAAAGTCAGAACTGGGCAGCATTTTAAACCATATATGTCTAAAAATAAAGACAGGAGTTTGAAGAGTGAAGAGCTTTTTTATTTATTTACTTTGTTATTTTTTAATTTCCCATCCGCTCATCATTTAATCTCCAAGAGCACCTTATGGTTCCTGGCTTTTAATGCCAGAAAAACGAATTGAGCACTTGGCTTTTTGTATCTCTTACATGATAAAAACAGTTTGGAACAGCTTTTAAAACAACTTTTGTAAGTACAGTAAATGTTACAGTCCAGCTCAGCATTAGTAGCTTCATTAGTTTTAAACACTGATTAGTGTGAATCAATGACATTCCTATATCACTTTAACACATTCATTAGCACATTCAGTTGGCTGAGCCGTGACAGTCGTTCACAACTTGTTCATGCACAGCGTATAGAAGATGGTTGCATAACAGCCTGGTCTGTGTTCTGTATGTGCTTATCAGATGTTAGATGCATAAAGTTGAGATTTGTTGAAAATGACTCA
The DNA here is from genome assembly GCA_002120245.1 of Maccullochella peelii. Classification (NCBI taxonomy): domain Eukaryota; kingdom Metazoa; phylum Chordata; class Actinopteri; order Centrarchiformes; family Percichthyidae; genus Maccullochella; species Maccullochella peelii. Next base: position 164,254 of record LKNJ01000630.1, on the reverse strand, counting down.
ATCCGATGAACGTGTACCTTACACACCACTTACAGTAGGTCGTTTTCAATGGACAACTGCAATATGCACATATATTTATACTCTACACCATATGTGCTTCAGTTTTGACATTTAATGTTTCAAATAATCACACTTTAGGTCACAAAATGAATATACAGAGTGGACTGGACACTACTGATCACAGGGTGAACCTATAAGGGTTTGTGTGTGTGTGTGTGTGTGTGTGTGTGTGTGTGTGTGTGTGTGTGTCGCCCAGGCATATATCAGGCAATTACAGACGGTCTCCAGCTTGTATCCAGATTGGCCACCGGGGATTCATGGGGCTGTGGGGGCAACAGTGTCATAGCAACAGGCTCCACTCATGTGGCGGGTGTGAAGACCTGCTGTCTGCTCAGTCTGCTATCTTAGTCATACCGACCCCTCATAAATGTACACACACACACACACACACACACTGACACTTGCACCATGTTTCATATGCATATAAGAGCATTTGGATGATCCTATAAACATGCATGAACACATGTGCATGCTGATGTACACACACGTATACAAATACACACATTCATCTGGTTCAGCATGACAGGAGCCTGTGCAGAATGGAGACTAGTGGACGACCCCCCTTCACTATCTGTTCACTATTGATTTTTCACTGCCTCTTTGAAAGGCAGCGGGACAGAGGGTTAATATGATTAGCATTGACTGTCCTGTGTGTGAGTGTGTGTGTGCAGACACAAGGTTAACGCAGATGAAGGCAGCAGTGGGACCCGGGGGGACAAGCGCTCACATTAAAAGGTATATACTGTAGGTGTGTGTTTGTATGTGCTACCCCAGGCAGTGTGTTAGCATATGGACAACGCAGAACCTGGATTACATGGATGTTTATTAACAAGACTGCTGAGAGAGCACAGAACAAACTAAAGATTTACATTAATCAATCTGCAAGTCAAGATTTGAGGAGGAGGAGGGACAGATTTGCAAGTTTTAAGAAATCCTGATTTGGTTCGAGCTCAGTTTGAAATCTGCTCTAGCTGTTTTAGCCGATTCTGAGCACTTGAAAATGTCAGATGGTGCTTGTTAACAACGTTAACAGGCTTCAGCAGGACATGCCCGCATCTGGCAATTAGGGTCTCGTCTTTTCTACAGTTGAAAGTCTTTTAGACGGATGAAAAAGCTCATGGAGTACACTAGGAAGCAGCCTGACACTGTAGAAGGATGAATCTACTAGACTGAGACTTCACTTCCAGGTCAAATCCAATAGATTTTACTCTCTGTGCCTGTCAGGGAACTAGAGCTGAACTAATACTGAATTTTTGAGGTCACTACCAATATCTGGGAATAATAGATGATAATGGTATATCGGACAATATCATTTATTTAAACAAATGTTTTTCACATGGATACCTCAGATTTAGTTATTAAAGAGCTGTGATAAACCTACTGTATGTCGTGAGCAGGACATTTTACAGTTGAACAATACATTTTACTTTAAAAGATGAAAAATACCATGACAGTAAATTCTATACAATAAACTAAAAATGTAAACTATAAACCTAAACACAATATATTCAACTTAAGAGAAATTGAGGATAAAATAATCCATAAAAATGCTCCTTATTAAAACATATATTGCTGCAATGTCCAGCCAACATATTCACCGATATCTGTGATGAGCCAATATTGGCTGATACATCAGCAGGCTTTAATACAAACTGCCAAAGATGAGAGCACACATCTTTGAAGATTGCAAAGACCTGCTCCTCGCTGAAATCTGGTGACAAATCTTGCTGGCTCAAACTAATCTCTTCCTGTGTGCTTTCAAAGTTTGGCTTACAGATTGATTATTGATTGATTGTTTTTAACCCGCTTAATAATTTGTTGTTAAATGAACCTTCACAGATTGGTAGGATTGTTTGCGGCTCACACTAGGGAGGGACTAGTCATTGGCTTTGAGTACAAGTCACTGTGTGTGTGTGTGTGTGTGTGTGTGTGTGTGTGTGTGCCAGTGTGTTCAGTCCATATGTCTCTCAGTGTGACTGGGCTCTTGTGGTGTTTGCAAGTTGAGAGTGAATGAGTTCAGGATCAAGTCCACACACCTATGAACATCAATGAATTCATGGACTGGTGTGTATGAGTTTGTATGTTTGTTTCAGTGTGTGTGTGTCGTACCGCTGAGGCCCAGTTGCCTCCTCTCTACGTTCTTGTGGTACTCCGCCATGTCCTTCTCTGACAGCTCACTGAAGGGGTTGGGTGGCAGGGGAGCCATCTGCTCCTCCTCTGTGGGCACGTATGGCTGGGGAGGAGACAGGGAGAGGGGTGAGCATGGGAGCACACACACACACACACACACACACACACACACACATACACAAAAACAGTCAGGAGGCACATGCACGTAAAGAACACACAATCATATACACACTCCCAAAGGCACACACACCCACTGTGTCTGAGAGGGACAATCATTAATTGCAACATAACTAAGGCTGCTCATATAAAGATAAAAGTGTCGACCACATCACACAGAACTCATCCAACCACCGACTCTACACAGAAATTCTCAACCAATTAGTCTGCAAACCCAAACATCTTTTTAACAGACTGTCGAAAATAAACACTCCAAAAGTGTGCGGATGCAATTTACGCTAGGAGCACTGTCATACTCACAAAACAAGTCACACGCATGCACACAAAACACACATTTTATAACACGTCTGCTTCGATTTCTGTGTAAAAGTATGTCCCCATGAACCATCATGCTCATTTCAAGAACTCACACACAGGAAAACAAGGAGTGCAACTTTGTCTGAGGCAGAAATAAAACTAGTGATTTTTTATTTTAATTTGTGTCAATCTTAAAACACAACCCTAATAAACACATGCAATGTTTTCTGTTCTGAATGGACAAAAAGGTGTCAAATAAATTCACAAAACACAAGAAAGTCAAATACAAACACCACTGCAAACAGCAACAAATAGAAAACACTTGTGGATATTTACCAGGACTCTTATCTGCACCTGATCCTTCAAGACAAGACACCAACCACAAAACCATCAGCATCGAAATGTCTAAATGTGATATTTTTACCTTAATCTTATGTATAATTGTCTCTTAATCATCTCTCTTGAGAACTAAGTACAACTGTCAGCATATTAGAGGTTCCTTTTGCCTTTGCAAAATGTGCTCACTTGCCTCCACCTAGTGGTCAAGAGGTGTCATTAAACTGGCCATGCTGTCTGGTGAACTATTGAAGTAGGTGATTAAAGGCCCAACCCAACAATGGGCCACCGACACAGGTGCTTTCACTTCTTTGACTGATTAAATCTCTTCTCAGTGACTCAGAGCGTGGGCTTGTATGACATCGGACCCTGACTCTCCTCGTTTTGTTGCACCTGGGACAGTTTATGCCGTTATCATTCATCTAAGTTCATGATGTTTAGTGACCAAATTCTAACCTGAGCAGACGTCTAATCAGCCAGAATAACTGAAAACACATTTGAGTTCCTGCTCAATAAACAAGTAATCAACAAAATCTGTGTTGTTGTTATTCCTGCAGTGCAGCAGGGAGGCAGAGTGGTTCAGCAGACGGTGTATCCTGCAATTACCCACTGCATGCTCATAAACAGATACACACTGGACTTTGAATTCAAAGAAAAAACAGTACTGAAAAGCAGCTACTGTTCATGCTTCTGTGTATTATGAAATCTAAAAACTCTCCATGAAAATTTGATTTACTGTTTTCTTTAAAATATTTATAAAACTACTTTCTATTAACGGAAGAATATTCTGAGCTGCTCTGGCTGCCAGAGAACTGGGTTTCTCTGGGTCCTCTTTCAGCAGGAAACAAAGCAATTTTCTGTTTGTTGGTAACATCAAATGCTTTAAAGCAAGCGACATTAATTCAGGTATTTTTTGTGAAATACTTTGTATTGTTCTTATTTCTTTGTGTAACTGGCCAGCTGTAGACATGAGATGATTTGTTGCACAGCTACAGCAAAGTTTAGAGGCAATCTCAAACAAACAGGTGACACTTTTCTGGCACCAGTGTTTGAACAGGACTAAATCAGCCAGTACGTCAGCAAACCAAGTGAACTAGATTGTTTTATAAGGTCTGAACACCAGAGAGAGGAAATCCTCACCCGTCGCGGTGCATCAACAGGGATGCCTGCAAGGTGCTGAGAGCGCGGACCCGACGTCATCACATCAAACCGGTTCTGCTCTCTGATCTGTTATAGGACAAAACACACAATGATGCCATCAGGAAGCAGTCAGTGATCACTGACTTAAATATCTACATTTTAAGATTATCATCATTTTGATGTAATAGCAACTTTAGGCTTCTGCTATAATTGTTAGTCACACACACAACAGCGCCAGATGATGCCTACAACTTTACATGTAACAATCATTCATGCTGACTGAGAGGAAAGAGTTAGACTCACTTTGTTCCTCTTCTCCAGCACCTCACTGGGGTTTGTGTTGAGAGGGACAAACTGATTGGGGTCCTCGATCCGGATTGGGGTTCCCGTCTCCTCCGCCTTCATCCACTGTAGAAGGAAGGCAGGTGAAAACAGGTGAGATTAAAACTGTCGGCTCAAAATAACAACGGCCTAGTACTCTAAAAAATATGTAAAAACTCTATTGTGACTATTGTATGTAACCCTATTTATATAGCACTTTTAAAAACAATGTTATTATAGCCAGATACAATCAAACAACGAGACTGAATTGTAATAATTTAATTATCATTTATTATAAAAAGGATGTTTCACTTTCCACCTACTATTTGCTATATATTACAGTAACACATCTATTCTATAATCTCCTGCATCTAGTCTACTTTTTTTTTTTTTTATCAAAAAGAGTGGGTTACAAACTGGGGGAGTTTGAAAGATATGCGCATCCACCAGTCAGGGAGGGTCTGATGAAAAACTCTGAGTTGCATTATGGGAATTATTATAATTAGAGGCTTAAAGTCAGGATATTTTTGTGTCTGCTGCTTTGATTTTGATCATTTTCTTTAAATGTGTCTCCTGTGAAACACCCAACTTTGTGGAAGTGCAATACTAAATAGGCTTTTAGGCTAAATGCCTCAAAGGTAAATAACATCGACCAGAGCAACTGAACCACAATCAATGTAGTTCTCTCTTCAACCGGTAGATGGCGATTTAGTGTCGGGTTTTAAACACTGCGAAACAACTGCAGTCAAAACAAAACAATAAACACTAACTGAGAATGATCTGAATGACAAGTCAGGCTATAATGTACACTCCATGTTTAGGTTCATTATACAAATCCATATTCACATGTAAACGCACAAACATAAATACACATGCAGTTTGTTAAAACCTTAGAGAATTGCTGTGTGTCTCATTTTCAAGAAGATATAAAGTTCAGCTTCATGCATTTAGAAATCAGTATAAAAACCGAAATCTTTCATCCTCCTGTTTGCTATAATGTTTCTCACATCAGCATAAACACACGCTCTGCTCACCGTGGTCGTCCGGCTGTTGTAGCGCTCCTCTCCGCCCTCCACGCTGACCTTGGTGTAGCTGTTGGGCGAGTTGAGCCAGCGCGTCTTCTCCCTCTGCTGCCGCTGCTGCAGGAACTTGAAGGGCAGCCTTGTAGCACAGCTCTCCCCCTCCTCCTCGAACATGAAGGCCGTGACTGTGGCGGGGATCTCCACGTCGCTCTTGTGCCTCGGCTTGTCTCGCACGATGGGATGCCTGTAGGCATGACCTGTCCTGTAGCCCTGCAGCAGGAAACAAAGATCACACATACAGTTTGTTTTCTTTGATCTGAAATGATTCGGTTTGTTTAGGTTCACAATGAGCAGTGACCAGGAAGCAAAACCTCACAGGAGGCTAATTCAAGTTTATGTAGTCCCCATTTGACTTCTACTCCTCCATCTACTCCTTCTAATGCTGTGGCATCCTATCCACTGCATGAGGATCATTAAATGGCCTTAGCTCATAGCTCACATCATTATACACACATAAAGAGCGTTGCTTAATTCAATTAGTCATTTTTACACCAGGAGAGATCGAAACCTCGAACCAACAAGAATACTAACAGAAATTAGCATTTATTCTGTGACTTTTCCTTCCTGTAACGCTGGTTGAGCTGCCAGTTTCACAGTTAGTCAAATGGAAAAAGAAAGAGAAACAGTGTGGTGACCACAGGGTTTCTGGCAGCACAGAGGACAGAGTCAGAGAGCCATTTTCTGTCTGACCCTTTCTCTCTTGCCCCTCTCCCTCCATCCCCCTCTTCATCCTCATCTTCCCTTTTCTCTCACACTCACATTTCCCCCTCTCTCTGTCACTGAGCTCTCACTTGATCCTACTGTTTTTCAGACATTTTTCCACACTTGGCTTGACAGTGGAGTTCCGTTCTTTCCCTTTTGTCCTTTTCTATTCATCTCAGTTCCATGGTCAAACTTGACTCGATCCCCCTTTTTCATCCAGAAACAGTCAGCTGAGCTGCCATGCTCTTTTCCTGCAACATCCTGATTCATATTCCCTATTTGTTTTGCACATTAAAATTGGGAAAATCTTTGTATTTGTATACTACTTGTTAATGGGGATGGAGAGAGTAACTGCTTTTTTTTCTTCGCTCTCATTCTCATCACTGTGTCTGAGTCTTATACTGAAACCAAGAGCTTATCCGATACAAATGCTGTGTTTATGAGATGTGAGAGAAGAGAGGGCTGAATTTCCACAGGCTGAGAGGCAATGATTCGAGAGGGGAAAGAACAGAAGAAGAGAGAAGGAAGGGTGGGAAAGGATGAAAAGTGTGGATGCGAGGGGTGAAAGAGGGAGACGGATAGACGATGAGAGAAGCTCAGACAGAAAGAGAGCAAAGACATTTACCAAATCTCCCACACTTAATGGCCATGAATAGCAGACTACAAGGACCTACACAGCAGCTCTTTGTGATTCCCCTCTTCCCCCAAATTTCTAATTGTGTCATTTAAAACAAATCCCTCCTTCCTCAAACTGTTTCCGCTCTGTGCTTCCCAAGTAACATTTCCCAGTTTAACAGCACCCAATATAGCTGTTTTCCATGCATTGTCTGTTAATACAGTTTAGGTCTCTGTTGGGGGCGCTATCTTTCTAATTCTGTTCACCCACGGTGGCCACCACTACACATTGTAGCTAGCTACCCAGAAAAACCAGAGGGTTTCTCCAAGGGAGGACATATCAGTGCAGGGTGTTTAAAACAGTGAACGTACTGCATTTATGAAATGCCTATAGGTTGTGTCACTGTCACTATTGTGTTTTATTAATCAATGACAAAGAAAAGCCAAAGACATTTAGACACATTATCACTTTAAAGGACTGGTTTAGTAGAAAAATGGCCTCTCACAAGGCCACAATGGGCTAAGATTCATGAAAGGAAAAGAAATCCTCTGAGTACCCTAATTTTAATATTTGCTTTTGAGCTTATTTGTACAAAGATAACACACAGAAGGGTGTTAAAAGTGAAGGTTAAGTGTTTATATTATGTCTAGTCATTTAATGAGCCTGAGGTGATAAACAGATGTGCGTTCTTTTCCTACAAGTGTGTTTGTGTCAAGTGTACAAATCTTCTCACTTTGACGTCTGTGGACTCACCAGATTATCCAGCATCCTCATCAGAGACTCAAACTCCAGCTCGCCAATCTTCCACTTGTACTGGCTGGCCATGCTGACAGCAGCTGCTGTGGCCACATTGTACACTCGTGATTTGTACTTCTCCTGGTCCAGCACTATCAGGTTGTCCACGCCGCCAGAACACGAGATGGCATTCACCTAAAATCACAAAGTAAGGACAGAGGGAGAAGCATGTGAGCTTCTGCTGACAACTGATGGCTTAACACAAAATGCAGAGAAAGGCCTTTCTACCACCAAACATCTTTGGCATTAGATCATCCAGCTAAAATGAGCATATGCAGGAAGAGACTTCCTTTCCACGCAGAAGAAAGACGCCATTTACCAAAATGAGATACCCCTCAATCTAAAGCTACCACAGCACCAGGGAATATACAGTACATGGCATATAACAAACATGGTTGGGGGATTTATTTATAGAAATTAAGCTGGGCTTTGCAGGATGGATTAATATTTTCTTTTGCTTGACCGAGGAGAGTCAATCAGGAGATTTGGTTTGCCTGTTACAGCGAGGGACACAACAACATCTCTAAAATCCTCCGCACAAGTGAACACAAAGACACGCCAGAGCAACAACAGCAAAACACCAGAGAAATCCCACACAAAACACTAACTTCAAGCTTATATATACACGCCATGACATCTCTCACAGCTCTGCCTCTGTACAACACAAGTCATGATAACTGTCTGCTGATACGAACACTGTCATGTTATGTGAGCCCCTTCATCACCCATTCCAAATGTGTTCATTAGAATAGATTTTATACTGGATATTATTTAACCATTAATGATATAAGTGGATATTGTAACAATATTTTTTAAAGTTTGAATTCATACTGCTACCGATTGAAGTGGCAGAACGTTTCAAACATTTATCCATTAAGCTATTTCAACCTTTTACTTGTTACTTTTAGCTAGCTACATTATTTCATTGCTTTTAGCCAACTGTTTTACAGTTTATCCATTACTTTTAGCTAACCATAACCATTTACCTTAAGTGCAACATGTAGTGTTGATGTTTGGCTGACTCAATACGGGGATATATGTTTTTAATAAAATTGTTTTTTTCAAATTAGTTGAGCTACTCCACTATCTTGTCACCAACAACTGCAGAAGTACCCCCTGGGGCACAGATGACTGAAATTGTCACTGTTTTATTGGCTAAGATTTTTAAGATACAATACATGAAATATGACTGTGAAATTGGACATCAGACGATAATTAATACTGAATCAATAATCATTCATTTCTTCTGCCTGATCCAGACCTCCTGAATTCCCCTCTGCCATCCTCCTTCCAGCTTTCTTACTAACACAATAAATAAAAAGAAGATCAACACCCTTCTCTAAATGCTGCTTTGGACCAACATCAACAACAACAACACATTAGCTTGTTACTCCCTTCATCAAACTCCTAATAGCCTGGCTCTAAGACTGTTTAGCCAACATTTACCACAAGGCAAGAGACTTATGCAGTGTTGTTAAAATTGTGAGAGTGGGGAAATGTGACTACTGTGCAGAGATTATATTTAGAGGGAAAGCTGCCGCCCTGCTGGTCTAATACATGTGCCGAGGAAGCTGAGTGGCGCTGGAATGTGCTGTGTACCCGAAACAGCAGCCGTTAACTGGTGTGTGTGTGTTGGTGTGTGTGTACCTGGATTTCGCAGGCATACTGGGCATTGTAGATGTAGTGAAAGGCCTCTTCAATGGTTTCCCCGAGAGCAACCACACCATGATTCCTCAGCACCAAAACCTGCAACACATACACAGAAACAGTGATCAGGAACAGCAGAACAGAGGTCTTTAGAGGTCCATTTATCTAACTTGCTTAGTTGTGACTGTACAATTATATGACTGGCTCTTTAATTAATAAGTAACCACCAGAACATGTCTGATTCCATGTATTGACACGGATTGGGCCATGACGGCAGAACCTGGCAACAGACCGGCAGTGGAAATTCCCTTGAATTCCCTGAATTTTTGCCAATTTAAATTCTGTTGATCTCTGATCATTTCAAAAGAAGCCACGTGGCAAGACACTCACATGGGGAAGCACATGCAGAAATAAGGAGGTGCAGAAGGTAAGCCAAAGATCACGGACATTTCAACAGGATGTGCTGGTTTGACTGTCTTGTTACTGTTTCCTATTCGAAATACACCACACCCTGATAATTAGCTAATTTCTCTTTCTTGACTGCAAGGATGAGGAATAAAAACACCCCTTCCTTGAGCATATTAAAAATACTTTTCAAGATATCATGTCCACACATCACAGGCTTAACAACTATTCAAAGTTTTCTGAAATGTTCACTTCTTTTCATATTTTTGCCTGCTGTCAGTGTGAGTGTAGAGTTTTTCTATCAAAGAGGGTACATAGTTAAAGGAATAGTTTGACATTTTGGGAAATAGTTTTGTTAATTTTTTAGCTGAGAGTTAGATCGATTTAACTCTTTATGTCTGTACAGGAAATATGAAGCTGCAGCCAGCAACCTCACAGTGACAGAAAGGTTCCAGGAGGTCACTGCATCTGGCCAAGAAATAGATTGGCACATAACCCCTCGTAAAACTACAACATGTCATTTTTACTCTTCAGTGTCTGTACAGGATTAAACAAACAAGATATAACATGTTAATTAGTGAGCTCTGGAGATGCTGGTAGGGACATTTTGCTATCTTTGCACAGAGTCAAGCTAGCTGTTTCTCCCTGTTTCCAGTTTTTGTGCTAAGCTAAGCTAACCAGATGCTGGAGGTAACTTCATATTTACCGAGAGTGGTATCAATCTTCTCATCTAACTGTCGGCAAGAAAGCCAATAAAGCGTATTTCTAATAAGCAAACTATTCCTTTAAGAACGATGAGAACTGCCCAGCTGGAAGAACTTGCTTAGTTTTCTTGGTTTTCCTACCTTTGTCGTAGGCCCCAGGGCCTTCTGCAGCTCTCTGCGCTCCTCCTGGTCATCCAGGCTGCCCTGGTAGTTGTAGTAGGCGATATCACCCAGGATCAATGCCTCCTGGGAAATGGGCAGGATGCCACACTTCATGGAAGACACCTAAAGCAGAGACATATGAGAGATAAGAAGCTTTGACAGGTGTGTTACAGTTGTTTTATTAATCTGCAGCTGACATTTCTCTTAGATGCCTCTGTGTGAAGAATACTAAACTCTGTACTTCTCTGAGGACTGCAGAGATGAGCCTCTTTTGTTGCACTGTCGAGTGCACATCACGTCTTCCCATAACAGTGTCTATTTACAGATAATTACTCCTTTTCAGTTGAGGTGTGATATAATTACGCTATTAACATTTCTAAACCTCCCTGAAACAACTCAACTCAAAATCCTGGCAAAAAGAGCTTCAGGTGTTCTGCATTGTTCTAGTGTAACGTGAACTTACAGCAGCCGTGGCAGGAGTGTGCACATGTATGATGCAGCGGATGTCTGGGCGCATGGAGTAGATGGCAGCGTGGGGGCTGAAACCTGCGGGGTCGATCCTCAAGTTGGTGGAGCCCTGTTCGATCACATCCCCGATGATGTTGACTTTCACCTGGGGAAAAATGTCAAGTCAGTGGATGCTTCATGGATTTCTGCCCTGGTACTGGAGCTGGTGGATGTAAAGCTCTGACTTTTTTTACCCTGAACCTTTTTCTTAACTGATGCAAAGGCACTCAAACACAAGCTAAAGCTAAGCTTTTGAAAGATGATGCTGAAAACTGCAGCATCATCTAGACAGCTCTCCTGAGAGGGGAGGGGAGGGAATATGAGGAGAGCAGAGGGAGACATACTGTAAAACTAACCATGACCAGATCAGTGTAATCAAATATACCCAGGCATAAAAGCACATCCAGAGAATGACACATAACCAGATCCACCCCCTTACACACAAACACAGAACTGATAACCCGCCAACATTAACTAAGAAGACATAAACAATGAAGTCAGAATCAATGCATGATAACAGAAATCACATTATCAACGATTCCTCCTCTCTGTCCGCTCCTCTCCAGGAAATGAATAGGAGCTTTTCCAGGAAACATAATATGGTCGGGGAGTGGACATGATGTCCTTTACTATGACAACTTCATTATCAGCCAGTTAGCAGTTATTAGATTACAAGACAGGAGAGAAGAGCGATTGAGAGAAAAATAGAGGTGGAGACCTGGAGGGAAGAGAATAAAGACAGATAACTGGACAAACAAACTGAGGTATAAAACCTGAAGGAAGAGCAACGACAAAACCGACTGCAGATATCAGTCTGCGCTGTAAAACCTAATAGCGAACAAAAAACACAGCTTTGCCTGCAGACCTCGTACAAAAGTACCGTAACCACATGTTGTTCTGTGATACAAACCAGAACCTCCTAGCTCACATTTCTCTTTCACAACACAAAGTCCAAGTGTGTGTTATCACAACAGGAAAGGGCATCCATCATCCAGTCTGAGGCTAATGAAATACACCCAGTTCAGCTGGAGCCGGCTGAAGGGTCTCATTTTTTACTCACGAGCTTCACTTCTGCTGCACTTTGCTTCTTCCTTTCAGTGAAATTCAGGAAAGGACTGTGTGCACCTCAATACCCTCACCAGCCTCCTAACCACAAAACTAGTGCAACAGAATAACAGAAACCTGAATTAGAAATAATTGGTACATCCAAACAATACATCCCTAGTAAAATAAGGAGAAAAGGCATTTCTGAAAAGGTCTTTTAAGACACGCAGGCTCCTTTCTCTGAATCACCAATTTCTCAGAGTCTTATCACTGACTGTAAAAAAAAAAAAAAAGAACTTTTCCGGGGGAGCAGCTTCATGTGAACCTGGTTTGGTTTGGGTCAAACATTATCTGAATTGCATACAAATAAAAATAAAACAATACTAAAATGACATGGTTACTTCATTTACCATCACCAGCTTTCAGATTTTCACCCTCCAAATTCAAAACTTTAATGTGACCTGAGTGGCAGCGGTGATACAATATGCACAGAGATTTTGTGTAGTCACCTTAATAAATCAGCAGTTTCCTTTTCCTAAGACACTATGACATTATTATTTTTTCACACTGTAGAAAAATATGGATTAATTAAAACATCAGGGTGGAGTCCACAGCTTGCTGGTGATCTCTGGGTCAACTCAGGCTGAAAATCCTGAGACGTGTCCTGAGTGGTGCTCTGCCTTTTAATAGCCGTATGGATGTTTGGATGGATATTGATCTTTCACCCAGCAGAGGAGAGTGAATGGCACCAGCCAAGCGTAACTAACTACCGTCGTCTTTGTCTCCACACACACCAACAGCTACAGCCAGCTGTCAGACGATCGAACATGTCACATGTCCAGTACAGTATCACTTCACCCGCTCATGTCCTTCAAAATACAGCTCCCTCACTCTGTGGGAGCCTGTCTCTGAAACCCGCCCTACTGCTGAGAGGCCCTTCTGACGAACATAGCACTTCTAAAAAGATGCCAAAGGACGTGTCAGAAAGAATCTGAGATGTGACTCGGCTGGATGGAAAGTAGATGATAAGAAGTCCGTAGCGGTGAGTGAGGGCTGAAGAGGAAATGCGGGCAGCTGAAACTTGAACATGAAACATGAATTTCTTCAAGGAAAATTCAAGTTAAGCAAATTCAACAGCTTGACTTTAACCTTCTGATGATGAATGTTATCTAGAACCAAAAACACTGAGACTGTGAATTTGTCTACGAACTCAAATGACCCTGCCTTCATCTCAGAGAGATTGAGAGGGGGAGGCCAGATGGAAAGTGACCAAAGCCAACTAAACTCCAGCCTTTCTCTGACGCCACAGGCTCCACACAGCTGACCCCGACACGACCTCTCACACTCTTTATTCTGGGTGACTTCCTCTTTATCAATCTGTTTGCCTCTCTAAACACTTGAACTCAACCATGTAACTATAGAGATCACCGGGGCACAAACACGCTGAGAGAGAAGAAGAAGAAGGGGAGGAGATTATAGAGAGAGAAACACAGCAGCGACAGACTGGCATCAAAACACAAACAGACTAAAACACAGTCAGGGAAATCTGAGAGTGCCAGACAGCATCATTTTGTTGTGTCTCCCGTCAGCTGAAGTGTTGTGGTCGTCGCTCTCATACAGACAACCACAGCAAAGATGGATGTGGTCCAGATGCAAAAACTAAAAATACTCAATTTTAAATGATTTTGCCTTATATTTTGAAGACTGAGCCTACACTTTACCCTGCTGTCTTCTAGGATTTGTACAATAAGTAGTTGTTAGCAAAAAGTCTCATTAAGGTTTTGTACTTGCTCAACAATACTTCATCTCACACATTTGGACAGTGTTTTCAGTAGTTAAGACTTTTTCCAGTGGCACAAGGTGACTCATTCTTTCAATCACAAAGACACCTAAAATATTTCACAGAATTTAGTGATAGCTGCATTGTTATACTTCGCAATTTACGCTTGGATAAAATGTTATCCTGATTATTCAGGAATCCACTTCATCTTTTTGAGGTTGTAATGTTGAGCCAGATGTAATACAGACAATTAATTGATCTATTTATCTATGACTAAAATAATCTTTATTCTTCGATCAGGTGGTTCGGATTTAGTTTAACTCTAGAAGTGATGAAAATACATATTATATACATACATTTTACATACATCTTCTGTTTGACAGATATCATAATTCTGCATCAATATAAATGTTAACTATTAAGTTGTGCATTGTATTCCAAAGTAATTAAGCTTGTGAAAGATCTAACAGTAAAAGAAGCTTTATCTATTATCTGACTTTGCGATCAACATAAACTACACCAGTCAGCACTGCCAATAAGGTGTAGCAAGAATTTTTAAAAAAAATTATAAACAGACTTGGAGAGGAATAAAGAATAAAACAAATTTGTCTCAATTACATTAAAAATGCCGGTAAATTCATTCTTCACTCTCTTTGCTATCAGGCGCTAACATAAAGCAGGTTACCAGCTGGAACGAAACTTCAGCTGCGTTTCATTGCATATCTCTGCCTGCAAACCACTCCGGCAGGTCAAACAGTGAAATCTGCCTGTCAGCAGTATGGCTACTACATCCAGCTGTCAACTCACACCTGCAGCCACATTACACAGGTGTGTGTGTGTGTGTGTATATGTTTACACAGGTGTTGAAGCAAAAATAGGAGATAAGTACGACAAAGCAGAGAGGAGAGAAAAAGACAGCAGATGAATCTAGTTTCAAGTGACTTTTTTTGCAAACTTTTGCAATGTCACAAAAAATAAAAAGCGAATTATGGAGGAGTTATGTGGCTTAGTTTGGTAGACGCCAATAAATATGCTTCCTGAATATCAAACAAACCGCACCCACCAGAAACATGAACCAATATACTATACAATAAAAATCACAAATGGCCACACAAACATGACTGGTGTTGTGATTGACAAATACAGTATTTTTCAGGAAAATATTAATGTTAAAGTGCTTTTTGTGCATCAGAACAGAACCATCCACCTGGCTGGTCATGCCAAGCACATGTCAATATTTTATTCAGACTATTCAGTATGTGTACAAAACTATTTATGGCATGAATTATTTTATTAATACCACAAAGCAGTGTGTTATATCCTGTTTTTAACACTGAGAAACCCCAATTAATTCTTGTCTTTTCAGCTTTTTCAACTTGATATACTGGAACAAGCAGAAATACACACTTGGATGAAAACCAGAGGGAGAAAGTCGAGTGAAAGAAAACAGAGACACAGACAAACAGATGGAAATAGAAACTGAATTAGAGGGAGTTGAAATGTAATGCAGGAGGAAACGGGGTTGCTAACAGATTATTACACACATTTTTGCACATCTATTGACATGGCATGCCCAGCACTGTGACAACATATGCCCTCTATGAACCGAAACTAAACGGACAAACAGCCTGAACCACTATTTGCTGACTTGATAGGCTAGGAAAGCAGCAGACAGAGAAAAGAGACGCTCTGGCTGGACTTGTGTCAATATGAGCTGAGCCACATGTACAGAGAGAGACGGAGAAAAGGAGGCACGTTGTCCTTTGTGGAGAGAAACCAAAACGAGGTTCATCTACTATTTTTTCCCTTCATACAATTCAAGGAAGTAAATTGAAGGACGTAAATGGCTGATTAAGCAAAGTGGAAAAGCATTAGCCCTGTCCAAGGCCAAGGTTATAGACACACAGACATTTATCTAATTAATTTGTTTCACTCAAATCGAGGGTGAAGTCAAGTTATTTATATATTTTTTTGTTTTACTGAAGAAAAACAAGTAAAGCACAAGTGTATATAACTAAATAACTATGTTGGAAAGGGTCCACGGCTTCTCATGTTTCTTACCAGGTTTGATGCAGACGCCTCAGCGAATGACAGTCCTCTGGGGATGATGAGGATGTGGTCTTGCTCTTTACTGACTCGACCCTAAGACAAGAAAAAGTCAATCACTGTTTTGTTGAGGTATGAAATGGATCAAAATCTGACGGCAACTGACTTCAACTTTGAAAAAAATCAGGCAGAATCAGGACTCTCATGGAATCAATCAGCATATTCTATATCCATTCTTATTGCCTGCAGAAACCACTGCTGTGTCCAAAATCTATCTATAAAATGCGAGAAGAAACTACTTTTTCCATTCCATTGTGGACCTTTTTGAGGGCAGTACATAGTACATAGTGGATACATTTCCCACTTGACACTGAAATAAAATGGTGGACAGTAAATATAGTGCACTATCTAGTAAATACAGACACTTTACATACATACATGTTTAAGAACTCCTCAGCTTATAAATAAGTTCTTGCTGCAGCATCTTACTGTGATGTAGGAGTTGGCGAAGTGGGCCCAGCTGAACAGGTCCACCAGTCTGTATAGGCTGGCCAGTTTACAGCGTGTCAGCTTCTCGCCTTTCACCATCGTGGTGGATTCCACTCCGTACATGTCGTTGATGGGCGTGACCATACCCAGACCTAAACAATGGTACGATCAGGGTTAAATCAAGGGGGAAATAATAGAATATACATTCACTTCAATTGTGTGTTAGAGGAAATACACTTTTATCCTCTCTTCCTAACAACAGCAGCCACACAGGACCACTATCCAACATCTGTCTTTTTATCTAATGACTCATCTGACACATCTGGCTCCACATGAAACACTGACGTGATGTAAACAGCACTCCAACCTTTAATATGTTGTTTACTACCAGTGCCTCTTTGGACTTATTCATTATGGCTATATTTTAGGGAGGAGCTAAACTGAACTGCTATAATGCCTTTGACGTGTAAATCGGCATTAGTTGCATTCCAGCGCTGTGATTGGAACCAGACTTCACATATGGACTCCTGGACGGAATTCACAAAGGATGAAAACCCGAGAAATATGCGCAGCTCTTCCGGTGTCTGGGGTTGGGTCGTCTCAGGGTATTTATGCCCTTAAGTGCACACAGCTCATGTTTGGGTCTGGATCTCCTTTCTTCAAATACTGATGCAGTGCTTTGTTGTTCAGTGCGGTTCAAAACGGTTGCATCCTGGGCAAGGGTGGCATGTTTTGCTAAATGTTAGTGTCTGGTTGCCCGAGGTAATGGGCCACAGCACTGCGAGTACTCACTAAGGGGTGAGGTGTTGAAACCGGCCACTGAGCTGGCCATGAAGAAGTCAGCGATCTGTCTGAGGGCCAGCAGGCCTGTGGGGTTGTTCCCCTTCCGCTGCTGCTCCTGGATAAGACTCTCCAACTCCTCCTTGAAGGCCTGGAAGAGAAGAGGAGAGAGACAGAGTTGAGAGAGGAAATAATGTGAAACTGAGACGATGCAATGTGTTAAAAACTAGAAAATGAACCCCCAAAATTCCCCTAAATGCAGACGGGAAAGCAATTTTTTAACACCAAAAAGGCTATTTGTATCAATATAAATTTTATAATGTTCAAAGCATGTTATCAAGGTTGAAAATGAGTATATCCAATATTTGTATGCTATACATGAAAATCAAGCCTTCGAGAACTTTACTTTGAGTTACTTTGATGGGACACCTCAGCCAGGTATTATGTAGCTCAAACAGCCAAGAAAAAACATTTATTTTACTCTGAAGATGGCACTTCAGACACATCAACTTTCTTGAACTGCAATTAAATTTTAAAGTGAAAAGACCGACAGAGATGATGATGAGACAGATTAGATTAGGAGAGAGAAGAGAGCGGAGAGGATTAGTGGTGGCAGAGGGATGAAAGAGTACAAAGACGTGGAAACAGTAAGAGAGACAGGAAGAGTGGAAATAAAGAGAGGAAGAATGAGGGAGACATGTTAATCACAGATTAGACATGCTCATCGGGTGTCAATCTGAATAGTCCTCAAAGCGCTCTATGAAGCTGGATCAGGGTAGGCTGGCTTCCCAACAAGCTGAGTCAGGACTGGCTGTCTGGCTTGCTCGCAGCCTGCGTTACGATTGGCTGCTTAGTGTGACGGGGACAGAGAGAGAGAGTGTCTGTGGCTAATCCTCATGTCCAGACTACAGTCATCTGTTGAACACACAGACACAATAAAGTATATGCTAACATGCTCTTATGCAAGACCAGATATACACACAGCTGGCTGCGTTACATCATATCAATTACTGTATCATTTTCTGCTTTCACTCTCCTTCAAAGCAAATGTTCCTCATCACCCAACAGCTCATAAATCAAATGTTCAAACAGAAATCACATGACACGAAGATCACAACAGAAAGTGTCAGGGACAGTTTGAATGTGATGATGCTAAAGGCTATGTAACTACTGCAGACATGTACATATATTCATACAGCTAAAGTCAAAGCCAGGGTGCAGAGGGGAACAGCAGACAAGCTAATACTGTATGTATAGCTGCTCATAATCTTAATAAGGTTGTTAACCTCTCAGGGGGCACACTCACCTTTCCCTACCGGCTAATGTAATTAAAGCTGTGACCAGGAGAGAGGATTTTTATTATTTTTGCAGTGCACTTTGTAGAACTTGACATGTGTGCCAAGTGAGTGATAATACATGATGAGGTGCTCTGATATAGAGAAATAATTAACAAAATGTTGGTTAAAACACTATACTGTGAAGCGGTTTTCCTCCATTGAGTCTGTTCATATCAGGACACCTTGATTTGTATTGGTTGTTTAACTTGTCATCCATTTGTTTTAAAGTTTGTCTCTAGTCAGTCAGTGTCACAGACACCTTCCAACAGTCTGAAATTAGTATTTTTTTCTATTATGCTGCTGTCATAATACCCTTAAAATGTATGAATGCAATCTCCTGGCTCGACTAAATTCTTACCATCTGCACCATGTCACTGTGCTAAATGATTTCCAGGAGTGCAGCACTCAAAAACAGCCTTGGTTCTGAGTCAGTCATATGAACATTTTCCTGACATTTTAAGTTTTTTTGTTGTTTTTTTAGTGTGTATGCATCATTTGACTCAGACTTCCTTGTGTCTCAGTCATTATTGGATGTTGACTAATTTTTTCCTGAAACTTGTGATCATCTTTTCTCCATCTGACCCACCATCCTATCCTCTATCCTGCATTAAAAAGATTTTAGTTGATTTTACCACTGTAAATTAACTCTCTCTTTGAACTGACCTAACCTAACCCTATTTCTGACAGACTGTGAGTCCTGGTGGAAATTTAAAACCAGTGATGGAAATCCGTGGCAAAATCAGCCCAGTCTGAGAGTGACAATAGGCCATGACACTGTTTCCATGTGATGACCCCTCTAGCAGGGCAACATCCAATATTCATGCCTTTATTTCCTATTAATTGCTTCTGCAACAGTCGACACATTCCCAATAGAGCTGCGTCTGTGAACAAAAAACACTCTGACACTTAACTTCCCCTTGTCTCTGCCCCCCATGTCCCATCAAGTAACCTCATGGGACGGTCCATTAGTGTTATGCGAATGGTTTTATGCCAAAGTGGGGGGTGTTTTGTTAAAAGTGGAGCAACCCCCAGTGTCAGGACACATACAGTCCCGGAGCACCACTGATTCTGAACCCAAGCCAGACATTCCTCCGTCTCTAGTGGCGAGGTTGCTGTGGCAACCGGCCTGTTGCGGATGTCTGACAGTGGTGGGTCAGGGTTTTTTGTTTTCAGATGTTGTTGATGTTCTGGGCATTTCTGTTTCAAAGAATGTTGTGCCATCACATTGACATTGGAGCCACAGTGCTAAAGACACTCTTTACTGGAGCCACAGCACAGACACTTGACCCTCAGGCAGATTCTGTGTTCCTGACTTAACTAGAAAGGTCTTTGTTTTGGGTCTGTGCTGGAAGATTCTCACTAGCTGTCAGCTAGCTTGACACAGGTTGTTCTTACGAAATGACAACTAACATGAATGAAAATCACATCAATCACAGCGATCATTTTCACGTAAAAGTAGTCATGTGATCCACTATTAAAAATATTGATTGAAGCAGGTTTAAAGTCACAAATTATTTGCTACAATTCACGACACAGGTGCAGAATCACTTGCTTTTAAAATACTGTCCATTCAATTTCAGAAAAGTTTTCAACACACCAGACTTGCAGTTTTTGTTTTGGAATAAAACCTATTTAAAAGCACATGAGCATAACAGCACACACATCCAGAAACACACACACTAGCAGGCATCTGCTCTACAATTTGTGTGTGTGTTCCCTTGAAGATTATGACAGCAGGGATTTGATTCCCATCATCTAAACAGATTAATCCTGGGGCCTAAAGTGAATCGTATCATTAATATTTTGGCAAAACTCCTGCATCTGCAGCAATAAAAATAACATCACACATCAAGTGTGTTTTTTAGCTGCTGTGGCGTGAATGCTTGACTCTGAAAACACGCCCACTTCAACCCACAGACAGGAAGTCAGGTGAACCTTCAAAATGACATTACATTACATCATTACACAGCACATTCACCTCAAATATCCATCCTCTACCCTGCCAGATTGAAAACACTCACAGGCAACAAGGATAAGCAGGTCCCTCCACTTACTGGAGGAAAAAATGTGATCCAATCGGAGAAATGAGGAAGTGTTTCCGTGACTGCTCCAAAATGGCAAAAGCTAATCTTTCAAAATGGAACTGCAGTGGTCTTGAGAGTATGTGCGCATTGGAGCTTGGCCAACTCTTCAGTGGAGATGTCAAAGCTGAGAGTGGAGAGAGAGTAGTAAAACATGGCCACTTGCTTAAAATAACAAAAATTTGATTTGAGAAATCAAACGCTGGTTCATCTGTGGCTTAAAGGAGTCTGACATGGAAATGTTTCAGACAGTCTCTTGTAAAGGTGAGAATTTATTGGTTGTTGCTGAGAAACAGTCTCTTGGTTGCTTCCACGGGGCAGTCTGGGTGAGCTGTCAGGATTCATGCCTTACTTAAGGACATTACATCAGGGCAGATGCTTCCTGAAAAGAGCACTTTATCAGACTTTACTATTTGGTGGATGGTGAACAAAAATACATTTTCACATACATATTTTAGATCATCTGGGTGGGTCCCATTCTCCAAGAGACAATAGAACATTTCTTCGAACTACTATAATAAGACGTTTCCAGTCTTCCAAGAGCTTCCAAGAGAGAAGTTTCCTTTTATTGTAAATCCCTTGTTTCTGGTTCAGTTATTGTTGTAGATACATGTGACCGTTAACCTGTTGTACGTCATCCTGTGGGAAAGGAAGACAGAACTTTTTATGACTTTGTGTGAAGCAAGGCCGATCCTGCATGCCTGTGCTTGTGCACCGATCAAAGTAGTGCGTGTCGCTCCTGATGGTTTCAGCATTACCTCACACACACTTGTGTCCTCATGTGAAATGAAACTATTATGGTTTGATCTGACTCATTACAGTTATTGGTTCACCCAGCAAATGCTCAAGGCTTGAAAACAACAGTCACATGTCACTTGTATTGGAGCCTAAACAAGGCTTTACCAGCTGAATATCAAATGTCAACTTCTGTTTTCTTATACCCGTGAACACTGTGTTTTGGGGTCATTTCCTGTAGCAGGTTAGGATTACGTTCTCACTCCTACAAAACTGCATCACAGTTCACCTGGAAGAACATAGTGACCTGCATTTTCAGGTCTCTTGGTGATGGCTTCCAAGCTCAAATTGCATTAATCTCAACTGGCCGAATAAACCAAACTAAAGGAGTAACCTCAACAGAGTCTACATAAAACTCTTCAAACATACTTGGCTTGAAAAGACTCTTACATACAGAAACATACATGCAAAGATAGATAAAAGGCAAACATACACTCATTATCCTTAAAGCTTGTAGACACACAAACAGACCAGGTGAGGCCTGTAATTTCAGCCACAGCCTCACCAGTCATGTCAGCACAATGCTGTTCTTTCAAGCCGCCGACGTGACAGTGTTACAAAGTAGGAGAGTGCCTGCCTGCAAGCTTGCCAATGCTATTGATTTCCTCCATCTCATCTCAGAGTGTGCGTCAGTGAAATTGGTCCCTGTCTCCGTCTGCAAAGGCTCCCCGCTCTGAATAAACTCTCTGCCCTTCTTCTTGAGGGACGAACTTGTTCACCCAGACAGGAAGTGCGGAAAAATCTGAGCACAGGATCAGATCATTCACACTGATCACATTCTTAAAAGTGACAATAAAGTGTATGAGTGTATGAAGATGACCCTGTATTATGTGTGTGGATTCATATATGCTGTGTGTCAATACAAGAGTTGCTGTTTCTTGTATCTGATTTGCAGATACAGAGTACCATTTCGATACCAGTGCTCTATTTTTCCCAAATTTGAGTAACGCTACTTGCACTGCATGGAACTCGCTGGAATCATTTTTACGTAAGGCAACATGAAGCCAGGGATTGCTGTGGCATTAAAAACTGAGTCAGAAGCTGGTTGTGACTGAATGAATGTAACTGATAGCAAAAACACTGAATTCTTTTAAGACATTGAGAAAACAACTATATTTAATATGGATTGGTCACGTCAAGGCACATACCCGATCATCGGCATATTGGATCGGTGCATCCCTGGTTGCAGATAGGTTCATGCACCAGTTTCAGCAAGAAAAAACCCCATTTATTTTGCTTAGTGACTAAAACATTTCGGCCTCTGATTTTGAATGAAAAATGTTGATTTTAGTTGCCAGATGGAGAAACTGTGTATAGCTTACACGCTAAGCACCCAGGGGATTCTTTTGACTTTTGGTCTATCCTTTTGAGGTTTCACATGAGCTGAAGTGGACTTAGTAACATTTCAGTATGTTAGCCTCTAATCCTGAGGGCCCTGCTCCACTGCTGGAGGTTTCGCTAAGTTCAGCACCCAAGAGATGTAGTGAAATGCCAAACTGAAACACAGCCGCCGAGACATGGCTCAGGGGAAGGCGGTGGTTTTAAAAAGAGTCTCTGGAGTGAATTTAACCACTAATGTTCTATCAGATGAGACCTTCAGGACTTTAAAAAGAAAAAGGGAAAACAACATAGAGAGCAGCCATGACATTTGTCTCACACGAGGGGGTTCACGGCAGAACTCGCCAAAGCACCATCAATTATCCACTTGTGTTAGCTGGCAAGTGGGGGGGAAGAGGAGAAAATGCTCACTTCCTCTGAAAACCACGGGACTGGTGCAAATGAGGCTGAGCAAATTTACTACTTGGCAACAGTAAATCATTTCTATGGATGATGACAAACTGTGCCACAAGATGTGTAGAGGAGAGGAGAGGAAAACCTAATAGCAGGGGAGAAAGCAAGATCAACGGAGATGTAGAAAATAGAAGCAGCATGTGGAAGTAAAACTCAAATTCAATTTCATCTGATTTAATTTCAAGCTCCTGCGGGCTTTTGACCTTTTCACTTTTTGGGTCACAAATAGAGACAGGGCAGCCTAGTTACCAGCAGCTCTAGAGAAACATGAAGAGAGGCTTGACCACAGAATCTAACACTAACAAATTGATATCATGATTTATCAACTATGACATCATGAGATTTGGATCTGCAGCCAACATCTGTATCCAAGCTCCTTCTTGCATATGAAATGCAACAGAAAAACACTTCAGTGTGCCTCACAAACCACCTCAAGCAAAAGGCAAATTTCAATCCTTGCATGTCATACAAAACACTCTTTATGTTAACCAACGTTACCACTAGAGGCCTTCTGAAAAATCCTTCACTCCTCTTTCTTCCTTCCTTCCTCATGTGACTTTAAATAATCAAATAAATCAAGTAATACCAGTATTAACACTAAACCAGATTCACACAAACATTAACCAGATGTTCAGAAAAATAATGCTCTACTGTTAGTCTTAAGGCAACTGTAAATTAAATGTCTTTTTCCGTCTTTACGTGTTCTAAATGTCATTAACAGCATCCAAAACCTTGAGGATTTTGTTGCTCTAATTTCTATAGAAGAGATGAAAACACTGTCAGCTTTCAGGTTGAAAATGTGATTAATATTTATGCCTGTGTCACTCCCATAAATGCATCAAGGGACTGTGCAGAATACAGTATGTATTTGTTACATGTTTTATGTGACCTGAGACTATTTAAATGTACACGTGCATGCATTAACTTCCCTCCCTCCCTTCATCTGTTGACTTACTTTGCCTCTATGCATATTGTTGTTGCATACAGGCAATGTAACTGTCCACACAGCCTGGTTGGACTAGAAGGTAAAAAATGGGACTGAAAGGGTTCAAGGTTCGGCTGTAGCCTTTGATTTCTAAAGGTAAACACTGCTGCATGAATGAGGCGGGTGGATGAAGTCAGCTGAGTTGATTCAGTCCCGCCTGGTCTATATTGGTCCGACTTTAAATACAACCTGCCATCTGAGCGCTAGAAACATGTAATCTGGAGCCGCCGCTAGTCTCATAACACTGGAATGAAAACAAACAGAGACAGAGAGAGGAGGGAGGGAGAACGAAAGAGCGAGAGAGAGAGGGGAGAGAGAGGCACATGTGTGGACACCCAGCTGGTGACACTCTTGTTGTTGTTGCAGCTGAACGTGAGAGAGAGCAAAAGACTCAGAAAGATGGAGAAAGAAATGGAGATGATGGGGAAAGCGGCGGGGGGGGGCGCATATGTTGCATGTCCAGCTGGTGACACACACTTGTTATTGTTGTTGTTGTATATGAGTAAACCAGCGCTGAGAGACCAACTGTCCTGATGTAAGGGCTGAAAAACACTCTGCGGCCCACAGGGAGCCACCTGTTACTGCTGACTGAGAGCTGGTTGGCTCACGTTCAAACTCACATCAAGCAGGAATAATATACATAACACTGCATTACCAGTGTACCACATAAGCAGACACACACACACACAGTGTGATGTAGTTGTAAATAATGAGTAACCTATGACGTCCAGCCGGTGAAATTACAGTTATCATGGGTGATAACAAATAGCCTTTACTAGTCACAAAAACCCAAAGGTATTCAACATAAAATGTCATAAAACAAAGAAAGATATATTTAAAATAGTATTAATTGATTTTTTGGCTACCTGGGGGCAGCAGAATAAATTGTAAACACAATGCTGACAAATTATCATCTTATCAAGTTGTTATGGTGTATGTGTTAGCAAACAGTTGCCTATTTACACATCCAGCTTACACTGCGTTCACCAGCTATTCGCTAACTTTTTCTGCCATTTGGTGCTGAGCAGGTAGCGTACAGTCGGTTTATCAGAGCATTTTCTTGCTGAACACAGCTGCCTTCTGCAACTGGAAATGAGGGTCAACCCTAACCCCTTCCGAAAGGAAGCTCAAAAGCTGGTCAGACAGCTCTCTCACTCGCCTGTGCCATTAATTCAACATGCTGAATGGCTGCTGATAGGGACACACTGGAGCCAGCTGTGCCAGACACGCCGCAAAAAATACCAGTGATGGTCGGCCACAGACGCTCAATGACGGCTCAACAGTGCCCTGCAGCCGACTGTCTGCTCAGAGCAGGGCCCTTAAATGTACTCAGTCATTTGCTCACTCCTAACTGCACTTGTGGTACTCAGTCACGTACACAGACACATTTACAGACATACACAAGTGTATCAAGTGGAAACCTGCATCAGCATCATCATGCTCCTGCCCTTCCAGACATCTGGCACAAAGCGCAGCGTGCCAAGAAAACCACACTGGGCATGTGCAGAATGCAGATCACATTTAAAGCATAAAAAGAACGGGCCAAACCACGGCAGCCACTACCCAATATCAATCACACACACACTTCCAGGCTTGTATTACTCTACGTGTGACGAACATTCATTCATGACATTCATTGCCTAAGCAACGTCTAACCATATCCTTTACCTCACTTTAACTTTACCATACATTTGTCTCTGCTGACTCTAAAACCTTCAAAGTGCGTTTGTCACTTCAAAGTAAAGTACAAAGACCCCACTGTAAACGGTGAGGAGCACTTCAGTCAGAGACCAGCCTCGAGTCAATATTGCAGAGTAAATATTCCTGGCTGAACTGAAAGGCAGGGGGCTGGTTGTAAAATCTCCACACAAGGTGACGCAACTGTTCAAAGGTCACAATACAAACAGCAAGATAGGACAACTCTGTGTCCACCGTGAGCTTGACTTTGTCTATGGGTAAATGAGCAGCGTGAGTTGGACTATTATTACCAGAGTTAGGTGTTGTGCTCCAGCGTCTTCAAGTGTTACTGTAGCTTGTGCTCTCTTTGAATTGCTCCCTTTTATAATCACAATCTTTGCACTGCATTCTGATCTTTGCAGAGGTTGCAGCCAAATGCAAACCTGCAGCAAAGATACAATATGCCAATACTTTACCTTTACAGTACCATGAGAGCCTAAATAATAAGTATATGTGGTCCCAAAGGTGCTCAAATCTCTGACTGTACCTCCAGCACTTCTGTCAATTTGGCTAGTAGATCAACAGTAATTCTCAAGAATCCAGACCTCCAAGGAGAGAAAATCAAACCACAACATTATGCGTGTTGGCTGAAATATGCCCTCTGCTCACAGAGTTGTTTACTTCAGCAAAACCTGACCCAACATGAGAGCCTCTGGCCTGGAGGGCACTTGGAGAGCTCCAGCAGTAAGCCTGAGCAAGGGCGTGGTAGCTGGTGGTTATATTAGGGTTTTAGCAGGCCGCTGACTGCTGTGACTCTGCGGTCAGTGTCACAAGCACGAAATCACTTGATTGGGGAATAATAACTGACAGAAAGAGAAAATGGGAACTGATTACCCAAACTATTAGTCAGTGAGGTGAAAAGTTTTTTGCTTGCAGCAAGTTCGCCATTGGGTTTTCTGTAATCTTGACAACTCAACTGCCCTCTTCACTGGAAAAAGATAGATTAACATACAGGTAGGTTGCCCTCCTTCCAGTCCATTCATTGAATAAAATGGTTTGTCTTGTTCAGGGTCATGGGGGGCTGGAGCCTATTCCAGCATATACTGAGGAACAGGTGGGGTTCATCCTGGACAGGTCAGCAGTCTATCACAGGGCCAACAAATATCAACAGAAAACACATTTACTCTCATGTTAACACCTACTGGAAATTTAGATTAACCAGTTTAGGAATCTGGAGCACCCAGAGACAAAAACAACGCAGACATGATGAGAACATGCAAACTCCTCACAGAGCCAGTCGGACCTTCATGCTGTGAGGTGACTCTGCTAATCACGGCTCCACCGTGCAACCTATACTTTTCCTCTTGCCACAAAATCCAACTCAACTAGAAGGTGTCCTGTCTTTTCTGAAGGAGGAAAGTGCTGTTTCTGTGATCAACATGCTCCAGAGAGGGCCCTCCACAATCAGCCCCATCTACCTTTCAGGACTCTCTAAGCTCAATGTACCTTACAAATGAGAAGCACCTCTTCCACCTGTTACACTTACCTAATCTGTACTAACTATGTAGTAAGTATGCATCCAAAGCGGCACACAAGACCCATTCCCATCTCTTTAAACTCTTTGGTTTGTGTAACATCAAAGTAAACGGTTGCTTTAGATGAAACCATTATACTGTCTTCTTCACCAACCATGTTAGCAGCTGTCAATTGTAAGTCCCCAGTAAGCAACTGCATGCATTACCCTAAATTTGAAACCTAAAATTGCAACATCTCCACTAGTCTAGTCTGTTGAAGGCCAAAAGAAATGTGCCACGCCATCATGTTTTACATCTGCGAGTAGAACCTGAGTATAAATTACTTACGGGGCTCTGTAAGATCTGTGTGACACGTTTCTTCTGCTCCAGAACGTTGAAGTCCTGCCGGAGGTCAGGTGACATGTTCCTGGCTCTGATGTACTCCGGATCATTGACATTGACCCGGTCGAAGTAGCGCTCCTTAGTTCCTCCACTGGGTGGGGGAGGGGTTGTCACCACCCCCTGATGGCTGTCCGCACTCATGCCTGCTTCACCTCACTCGCTCGCACTATGTCTGCTGCTCTGACTCTCACCTGAGAAGAGGAGAACAGAGAGGTGGACACGTTAGAACACAAAGCATGTCATTTGGAAGAAAAGTGGGAAAAGATGAATATTTACCATAAAAAAACATTAAAACATTTGCACTCAGATGTTTTACAGTATTTCATAGCACAAAAAATGGAGTTTCGAGAACAGAACAGATTCTAAGCACTTATGACAAAGTGGTATGCAAATAACGCAGCCATCAGGATGCAAAACAGATTTGCTTGTAGAAGGCAAAATGTAAAGGAAGCAGAGTTTCATAAAGTCTATTTTTATGATTTAAATGTGTATGGTGCCTTATTCCTACCTAAATAACTACCACATGAACAACAAAGCCTTCACTGATACTGACACACCACTCATAATGCTCCCCCCTCCCAACGGATTGAGTTAAATGATTGTTGTCATTCTTTCAACAAGAGTAACTTTCTAACTCAAGTAGTTACTCAATAGGGTAAGGAAAAAGGAATATATTACTTTCAAAACTAATGGAAAACATCTAGTATATGCCAATCCAATTTACTGACAAATAACATAATAAACTGTCTATAATCAGCAGATGACAGTCACAGCACGTGTTTGTTAAGCAGGAAAAGGACGGCCGTGTTATTGGTGGATGTAAGAGAGGTGCTGCTCTTTGGATTGATGCAAATAATAAGCTCCTGCACTGTCCTGACAGCAGTCAGGTGTTCCATACACACATTGTGTCAGAACTGCACGTAGGCATTCGTCAGGTCACACTGACACTTCACCCAACAAAGCGTACGAGGAGGACGAAAGCAGTTTTGTTTGAATATCCAGGCCTTGACTTGTGAGGTGGTTTACTCCCACTGTTCATTCTCAGGTCAGCTGGCATGAAAACAAGCGTTTATGCAGGATACAGGAATTGCTACAGTAAAAGCATCAAGTGTGACTGGCCCTCTCAATGCCTTGTTGTTATGCCAACGAACACAGACAATAAAGGCAAAAGGAAATACATTTGAAAATATGGCAAGGTTTGTTATGTATGTATGTATGTATGTATGTGAAAGAGTTGACTTTGTGATGCAAGACACATCTCAGAGGAGTCAGACAATAAAGCACAACGCAATCCAAACTAGAAAACACAGATTTAGTGCAGTAGTTGTTGCACTCAAAAAGCCCCATCTATCCTACACAAAGTCCTTTTAAACATCCTGGATCTTCACTTGACCTAACTAACTTGAAAACTAACAGGCAAACAAACACATTAAATCAAATATATAACCTCCTTGGTAGAGGTAAACATAAGAATTCACAGGAGGGGGCAGAGAGGAGACAGACAAAACACATAATACTGTATTTTCAGGATCCCTTGCAACACTGCTGCTGTTGTAGTAGCGAAGGATAAGCTGGTGGTGTATTAGGGAGAGGCGGGGCTTATGGGAGCTCTGCCAGATGGTGTCTTGGCTTGAAGAGCAGAGGAATGAGAGAGAGAGCAAGAAATAGTTTAGGAAAGACACCCCGCTGCTTTCCGTCTTCAAAGCCCAGTGGTCATCTGACAGCAGGAGGATCAAAATTTAGGGGTTACTCTGCCAGAAGTGACTCTTTCCCCTCTTTTAGCCTTTTCTGCTCTTAACTCTGTATGATGGGAAACAGGGGGTTGGAGAGGTGATTTGGTCTGACACGTGCTGCTAAGCTACTCACTCAGGTCAAATGCCACTTAAAAAGATGGTTGAGATTAGTAGAGTGACACACAGCTCAGTGTATGGAAGCGACATACTCAAACAGACCAAACAAACAGATAAAATAAATTATTTCAAGTGGATGAATGTGTACCATGGCATGTATTGTTTTTAGTAGGTTTTTCACTTGTTACATCTTCACTTGTTCCTATGGAAGGAAACCACTGTCTTAAAACTGTACCATTTTAAATATACAAGAAGCCAGTAACAACATTCAACACTTCCTTTCCAAAGGATTGCCAATGGCCTAAAAACATGACTTCCCTATTTAGTATAGTATAGTTGATAGCATCTATTTAATGTTTTTCAATAAAATACCTCAACAGGTGACGCTACGAGAAAGCAGTTATTGCCAATAGTGGTACGCTCCATGCGTTTATAACTTGCATTTCCCACCTAAATGTTTGTGGCATTCCTGTCACAACCCCTCTATGCAGATGATCTCTGTGTTTTGTAGATGTGGCAAGTCACAGGCATACAGTTACAAGTTTAAAGATACAGTAGGGGAAAAAAAGAAACTTACACCTCTAACGTGACAATGTTTTGCCTCAGAAAAAAATCCCTACATTGGAAATGCCATAATATCCATGTTATCTGCAAACCAGAGAATCCATAGGAACACAGAAAAGCCCTCACTCTCTACCTGATCCCACTACTAAAGCTGTGATTTATACTATGGAAACGAATAAAAGCCGCCCAAAAAAATCCTCTTTAATTGAAGGCAGCTGGGCAGAGCAGAGTTATGTAACCCGATATTGAATTCATCCTCCTGCTCGTCTGCACTGCTCTGTTTACTGAGTAGCTGTGCACAGGACAGGCTAGGATAAAACCACAAAATCATGGGTTTGTGATGGGAGTAGTATTGCAATATAGAAATGAAGGCATAACAGGTCATTTAAAGATGATGAAAGACCTGAGGAATTATTTGCTATTGTGCAGTGTTTGTACCTCTTTAACTCGTCACTCGGCCATTACTTCTCTACTTATTCTTCTTTTGCACTTATGCACTGAATGAAATGCAGTGTCAGTCAGCCACGACGCTCAGAAACACATCTGAGAAGTTGTGATTGACAGTAGAAGCTCATGCCTGAAATTTGCTGAATGAGTGGAATTCTGCGTAAGTTACATCCCCCCCTTCAAAGCTCTAAACCCTGCCTCTCCCCTCCCTTTACTCACACCAGTACACCATCCGATCCCTGCTCTGTCACAAGGCACACAACTCCAGCAGTCCCCAGCATGAGCTTCCACCCTCCCTCCCTCTGTCTCTGTCAATAGATCATTGTCCCCGTCCAGAACCCCCTTGGTCTGGTCACATCCAGAGAGATCAACGGTTTGGAGGTTTGGGAGGGTGTGGCGTGGAGTGCTGGCGGAGGTGGTTGTGTGTGTGTGCATACGAGAGTGTGCACAATTAATCTTAGTAAGAATGAAATCAGATCCTCGCATTAGAGCATTAATGTTTATAATTCAAATGTCACGCTTCATGGCAGATGCTCTCTTGTGATTCGTTTAACCACTTCTTGAATGAAACACATTGAAGTTTCATAACAAAGCCAGAAGTTCAGATCGAGTTCAGTGACCGACTGGAAATTTGAGACACAATTGCCCTTTAAAGATATGGCATTGGAGGACAGAGGTGTATTGTAATTGATTTAAGCTCCATTAATTTGTGGCAGATAGACGAGGCAGGCTGTGTTTACTGAAGGGCGCTAGACTGCGACTGCAGCCCGAGGCAAGGTGGCCGCAACCTCTCACCCCGTGACCTCCCTATCGACAGACATAAACCGTCTTCATCAGTGGGCAAGTTGTCCATGGAAACTTTCTCATCTATAAACAATGATTTTAAGAGTGCTGTAAAACCAATCACTGCTATAAAGCTGGCTATGCTTAACATGTTTTTGGTTAGTAGGAGTTACAAGATGAATGACGGTAACCTCCATCTAGCCTGGCCTTAACCTTAACCATCGGCTGTTACTGCATGATACTCGGCAGGTTTCGTCTATGTATTAAACACAACTGGACTGCAAAAAATCAATAAATTAAATGAGTTTAGATGAAACCACATTCTTCTAGGGCTGCAAAAAACAATTATTTTCATCATCAGTTAATGTGGCGTTTATTATAATTAATCTATGAATTATTTGGTCTATAAAATGTCAGAAAATAGCAAAAAAATGCTGATCCCAATTTCTAAAGCCCAAGGTGATGCCTTAAAATTACTTGTTTTGTCTGACTAACAGTCAAAAAACTAAAAGATATTTAATTTACAAATAAAAACAGCAAATCCTTACAATTACAAGAGGCAGGAACTAAGTAATGTTTGGCATTTTTGCTTGAAAAGTGACAACTATTATAAACAATTGCTGATATATTTTCTGTTGATCAACTAATTGATTAATCAACAAATCATTTCAGCTTTACATTTTACAGCAAAGTTTATTTTAGACATAATTCTGTGACTGATATTAACTGGTCATTAGCTTAAAAGTTAGCTTTAAGTTGGAAATGTTTGCATGCTGCAGGTGACAAATATGCAATATGAGTGAAATAAAAAAATAAATAAGTAGGGCTAAAACTAACAATTACTTTCATTAATCTGCTGATTATTTTATTGATTAATCAATTTGAAAACAGTGAAAAATGTCCGTTTTATCCCACAGCCCAAGGTGACATCTTTAAATGTCTCATTTTGTCCTACCAACAGTCTAAAACCCAAATAGATTCAGTTTACTACCATGCATGAATCTAAATCTAAATCTAAATCTCACATTTGAGAAGCTGGAACCAGCAACTTTTTTGCTTAAAAATGAACTAAAACAATTCAAAAATAGTTGCCAATTAATTTTCTGTTGATCAACAAACCTCAGTCAAGTCATTTTGACACATGACTGTATTCAATTCAATTGCAAAAAACTTATTTGATAGAATTAGTTCCTTCTTTCATCTCTATTATGTGAGCTTACTGTATATCTCTAAGACAGAGTGCTCACCCATAATGCCTCAGTAGTCCTCAGACATTTGGAGCTGGAGCAGAGCCAGTGGCTCGGACAACACACAACTCTCCATCTTCATCAGATGACACCCAGCAAATCTGGAAACCTACGTCTAACCCCATGTATCTGTCGCTCCATCTCTCTGTCTGCATGCTTCTGTCCCTCTGGTTTGCTATCTCTGCCCATCATTCTCTCTCTGACTTTATCTCTCTCTTCAGGCCTCGTATCTTTATCTTGCCCGGGGGGGAAGCTTCAAAGCGTGGCTGCTTGTGTCCCTACGAGCTGCCACCCCTACAAATAGACAAACAGCCTTTTGGGTTGTGTTACAACCCCAACGACAACAATACCAGGAAAGAATCTGTAAGTCAGCTAATTATATCCACACACACTGGAAATGGCACAGTGAGCACATACACACGCACGAACAAATCTGCACACAAGTGACCTGCAGTGTAAACCCCGTAAAGGCAACTCGCACACACACACACACACACACACACACACACAGAAGGTGTGTCTAAACATGCCTGCATGACAGAACGAGCAGTGAAGCTGGAGGACGGTGTGTGAGCCAAATGCTCAGCAGCTTACAGATCCTCTAGAGGCTTTACTGTGAGGCAGGGAAAACTCTTGTTCTGAGCCCACCAGCGTGCCAGCAGTCAGTGTTTTTGTGTGTAACTGACACATGGCAGTGTCTGGTTGTAGTTTGGGGTGTTGGTTTCTTGTGCAACCTTATTTCAGTGCAGCAGTTGGTTCTTGTGCAGGTTGCAACACACAACAAAAGTTATTTGGATTCTTTTTTTAAAAAAAAAATTATTATTTTTTTTTTTTTTAGAGACATTCGTTCTAAATAATTGATTTATGTAATCAAGAAAAGTATGCTGAGGGCTGATTGTTGTTGCTGCAGTGACCTTAAAAAACTCCATTGTGTCTTCTTTTACATACAGCCTCTGCTATTGTACACATTAGAGATAATAACCACAGCTAATCTTCTCTGGTGCTCACACTCACTGCACTCTTACTGCCAAGCGTGCCTGCCTGCGTGTGTGTTTGTGGGTGTGTGCCCAAGCAGCAACATTAACATGGAATTCCCCTAAAACTACAAATCAGTTTTAGGGATGGTAATCTTTGGAGTCATGCTTTGGCAGCTGGTGGGAACAAAAAAAAACAAAAAACAGAAGACAAGCTGGATTCTTCTTAGAAACTAATGGGATTGGGTGTTGTTAAAAGACACAAATTATGTGATTTGAGGAACCAAAATCCAAATGTCCAACCAGGTGTAATGACATAAGCAACCAGCACAAAAAACAAATAAGCCAAGCCCAACCAACCTTGTATTTCCTCCTTGGTCAGTGAATGGGAGAGAACAGGCAGTAGTAGCAGGCGGCTGAGGCAAAACACATGTCTCTGTTTTTCTCGCTGTCTGTGCTCAAATTCCAACACCGAGTACCAGAGAGGAGCCGGGAAAGACGAGAGAGAGAGAGAGAGAGAGAGAGAGAGAGAGAGAGAGAGAGAGCGGGATGTGAACGTCAGAAAGTGAGAGCCAGACTGCAATCAGAAAACCAGTCGGTTCACTTGTCCATCCAGATTTTCCATATAGATGCTCTTTGGTCGAGCTGCCAGCAGACAGCAGATTCTCCCGGGTTCCTGCGCACTCTGCTCCTCGGCGTTCACCAGAGAGAGAAGTATCAACAGCTGTGTGAGTTGATATGTGTGTGTGTCTGTGTGCCCTCTGCGAATGGGGGTGTGTGTTTGTGGGGAAAAGAAGCTAAAGGGACCATGTGATGCAGCCTCAATCCCCCGCCCACTGGCTAGAAGCACACACACACAGGCACTAGACCAATGAGAGCTCAGGCTCACACACACTAATCACTCCTCCTCCTCCCTCGCCTGCTCTCTCTCTCTCTCTCTCGCTCTCTCTCTCTCTCTCTCTCTCTCTAGTCATCTTTTTTTTTCTTGTCTCTTTCTTTTTTCTTTGATCCATTCACTTTCTGGTGTCTCTTCCACATTCCACAATCCTCTCCCTCTCTCTTTCTCTCTTTCTTTCTCTTTATGTCCCTCATTCACAACCCCTGCTAGCCTGCCACTCCTCTGGGCGACTATAGCAAAGGTCAGTGTTTATGAGTTTGGCTGGCAGCAGTGTAACTACAGCCACACAACCTGCTGCACCAAAAACTGCATGACCTTTATAGCCACATTGGCCCCTCAGAATCAATGTTATCTGGCATCTGTGGTGAACTGAAATACCAAATGCCTTTAAAAGTCAGAGGACACTGTCAAAACTAAGATTTAAAATGAAAACGTCACAATTAAATGATTCCAGGTCATATCCCAGGTCAGAGGTCAGGGTAGAGGTCAGCTGTTTGTGGTTCAGTGTCTTGCCTAAAGCAAAACTCCATTATAAACATGCCTTCTTTTTCCCCATCCATGTTTCTGTTGATATTGGTTACTGTTGATTGATTCTCACCAAAGCTGCTACTACTGACCAGCTTACATCTTGCTTTTCTACAGTACATTCCCAAATGACGCCTGAAAAACCAACCCCAAAACCACTCAAAGCATGTTTTCTTCATTCTCCTTGCTCACTCAATACTGAGACATGGCACAAATATGTGAATGAAATTATCAATATGTCTTTATACAGTTTGGTCAGATGTCTGTTGCTGACAGATTAATAATGAGCTGAAAATGAACCAGTTGGACTAAAGTGATATGGTTTAGTCATCGGTTCCACACTAATACGAATATTTTTACGAGCAAATAATAAGTATAGATACCGGTAACTGCAATTAATGAAGTTAAGAACAGTCGTGTTCCCAAGCAGTGTCAAAGCTATGCTAACCACTAGGTCAGGATCAAGGTAGGTGAGCCATGTCAGATAACATGTGTTGACCAGTTCACACCAACAGCAAACAGAGAAGAGGATATATGCAAAATCACACATGAAATAACATAATTGATGGTTACTGCAATTAACCATGTTCCATTGTAATGTATTACATCAGACAAAACTCTTCAAATGTGCAAAACAAAAACTTAAATAACAAATTTTGTTAGTTTCTAATTACATCCCACTTAAAATAATTTATTTGGATGACAGAATTCTGTATATGTTATGATTCCATACCACTGATAGTCAATAGTGAATTGTGACTTATTGCCCAGCCCAGCTGATTACAGAGTAGATCAAAGACATGTTACAGTGTCTAAAGGTTGATTTTTGGATTGTCCACTGGCCTTAAAGAAAAGACTCTGATAAAAACTTTGGGCTTGGAGTCCACTTCAGGATGTACAGAGGACATGGAAGGTTCTCTACCTGTTGATCCACCACAGCAGGAAATGAACTAAAGTTGTACAACTGCAGAACAAAGACCACAATCTGAACCCACCCAGTGGAGAAGAAGCTGAGCTGCAGACGACTGAACCACCAGAGAAACACAATTCATACAAGCAGAAGAAAAAACAAACAGTCTAGGCAGCCAGCAAGATGTCAACAACCTGTCAGCCAAGTCATGAGCGATGCTGCTTGATTTTCACAGTATGATGCGTCACCTCACCTGCTGTGTAAATTTACATGTGGATCTCTTACACATACTATGTGACACTTATTCAGAGTGTTTTAGATTTAATACTGAAAGGGGAGATTGAACACACAGGTGTGATGCACAAAAGTCAACTACAAGTACTTTTACTTAAATTTAGATAATTGAATAACATCTAAATGTCTAAAATGTTCAGGATACAGGTCCTCTCTTTCCTGGCTTATTGTAATAAAGAGTGTTGGTATGTGAATTACCAACTGTCTCTCTTAATTTTTAACTTTGAGCTGTCTTGTAAAAGTATGTCTACTATCTCACTTTGGCATGAAACTCTGTAATAAAAAGTAACTGCGAGTAGATCTGCAGGTTTTAATGCCAAAGGTTTTTGGCTGAGAGCTGTTGGGTAATAAAGAGCTGCCGTATACGCTGACTACCTGATAGCCTAGATGATAAGAAGTTTTTAGATCTGTTTACGCTCCTGGAAGAGAAGCTGTAAACACTGTGTCAAAGATACCAAGCCAAACCCATCTGATGACCTGCACTGAAGTTGCCTGCCAAAATGAAACACGAAATCCTGCATTGTTTTGTGAAATCTGAATCTGAATTTCCTTCTGATATCAGTTTAAACCAGCATCCACAGCTGTTTAAGTATCACGTTTTACAAAGTGGTGAAAGTTTTGTGCTTGTTCAAGTTGACTTTGAACAAAATGTAACACGTGTTGAGGCAAGAAGTGAAAATGAATGTGCCAAAATATGTATGTCATGAGGATATATAAATAATGAGTTAGTCAAGATTGATGACCCATGTGCAGGATGATTATTAGTGTTTAAGTTATGTGCAGTATGTCTCTTAGTCGCTCTGAGCCAACAGTTAAAATGAGAAGGACTCCAGGAGGCACCTCAGAGGTCAACCTGTAACAACCATGTGAACTAAATACCGTTTAAAACCACAGCTGGCAGCCACAACACAAAAAAATTACCCAATAAATTTCATGATTTATACAAATTCTATATACTGATACTGTATATTAAAAGTTTTGAAGTTTAAGTGTTTTCTGATTACTCTCTTTTTCAAACCGTGTCCCTCTTCTTGAGTCTAAAATGGATACAACATTATAATAATAATCCATTATTATATACAGTACAATGGGTTTACAAGTAATTTTGTTATACAATGTACAACACCAATACAGTCTAAAAATACTAAAGATTTAATTAATGTTTTATATTGTGACACATGACTGCATAGTCCATTATCGTCACCAGGCTGTGCCATCAATGGCATTAGATCACATTCATCACAGCAATGACCTTTTGCTAGGAACACTCACATGCACATTCACACACACACACACACACACACACACACACACACACACACACACACACACACACACACACACTGTTCTGATTATCTTTACAGCAGAGGAGCAACACCATACACCTAGTGATGAGGATGATCAGCCCTGCTGACACGTGGGCGCACACACACTGTGTTATGCAGGCGTGAGTACTGCCGGCTATATACAACAAGCTGGTTCCTCTAAATGGCATCACATGCATATGGAGGAAATAAGCAGAGTGTTTTCTCAAGGGGCTGCAGCTGGTTTGAACCAACAAACAAGAGCTATCATCCTGCAGTCGCCACATGACTTACTGTCTTTCCCCACAAACAATAGTGTCATCTTGGGAATCACATGTGCTGCTGGTGTATGAAATTACTTTATAAGCAATGCTAATAGAAAATACCCCTATTTGTATTTTTAGATATTTGTAAGTATCTAGGGGGGACTGTTTATTTCAGAATAAAGAGAATCATCCTCTGCAGCATCATCTTAAAGAAAATGTTGTTTTAGTGCAGTAAATGTGCAGGGAATTGTCTTGGTGGGAAAGGTGGAGAAACACACAGCAGAAATACACAACTAATGGAGAAAGTCTACAGATTTTCAGTCCAACCAAATGCTGACAGAGCACATCTCACTGATTAGTTTCACCATTTGGGTGAAGGTAAGCTGATCAGTAAAATCTGCAGCATTACTGACTGATTGGAATCAATGACTGCACGGCACATCATTGTGTATATCCTTGTCTTGCAGCACACAAAAAACCATACTGTAAATCACTCAATGATTGCTTTTAACATTTATAGTCTGGTAATAATTACATTATCAGTAACAAGTAACAGGCTGCATGGAACTCTTCTATTTGAGTATTGCATTAATTTTTGTGCTTGCAAAGGGCTACTTTATAATAGTGTTAATTTTCTTTCCATACAGTCATTGTTGTGGAACTGTGTTACTATAAGCTGTAAATGTTCTGCATAAAACACAAATGTGTTTCCAAAAAAGAATGTAAATAGTTACAATAGTAACATCAATGGATGATCATTGATTTCTTTGTATAAATATAAATATTGATAGTGAAATTCTTTCTTGCGATGGGAAAATATTAGATTTTTCTGTATTGCCCAGCCCTGTGTCTGCAAACAGTATTCTCATCCGCAGTGCAGTGAATATGCCAAGTACAGACTGGCATAGAAAAGAGACTGATCTCCCTCCACCACCACCACCACCACCACCACCACCCCCCTCCTCCTGGATGTTGGTGCATCACTCAGCACTTTATGCCCAACTCCCCTCCACACACACACACACACACACACACACACACACACAATCCCCAGCTGCCACTGCCAGGCCTGACTCAGGGAAACAGAGCTCCACACACACACACACACACCCCTGCACAATACTGAATGCTGTCACTTCTAAATAGATTCTAAACATATGACAAGATTACACTGTGCTATGGATTGTGTAGCACTGGTATGTTTGGTAGCGCCTTCTGCTCATGTACTGTTTAGTTATAAAGGCCTGTGGTGAGACAACAAAAGAATTCAAATGACCAATCATTTAAATCTGTTTGGACTGTTTTGAAAAACCACTGTGAAATACAGCATCTGGACTGTAATTCTTGCACACCATCTGAGATTACAAAACTTAAGGAGGATCCTAACCTAGGAATTTACTGTCAAAGAGGAAATAAAAAACAGTTAAATGCAAACTTAAAGGCATCTTTATTTCGCCTTCATGGCAAGTGCAAAGGGAACCCATCAAACTGGGACAGTAACAGGACAGTCTCCAAGCAGCTATGTCTCACTGGTTGATAACAGCAGGCTTGTCTTCTTAACTATAGCTAAGCATGACCCTGTGGAAACCCAAATTACTGTTATTGCTTTAGGTTGACTCATGTGACACATTATAGACAGGGTTAGACTAAACCCAAATGGTCGAATGGGTGCTTGATACTCCGTCTCCACACAACTGTTATCAAGTCAGATGATTAATGAGTCCTTTGCACACCACAGTGCTCTTAAGTAATCACATATTTCTGTAGAAGTCATCCCCTCCCTGACCCCTATGATAAGCTGTGGACAAAAACAACAGAAGGGAAGACCTGAGCGTCTGCTGGGCTAAATGCACGCTCATATCCATTTACTGCCAAAGCCCTGCCATCAGCGTTCTGTCAACATTTCCCACCAAACGCCAAGCAGTAACCGGAGAGGAGCGAGGGGGCACGTTCACTGATGCTAACTGTTCAGGAATGTACAAACACTTGAGCTCATTATTGGGATGTCTGAGTTTTTTCCCAAGAACAGTAAAAAATAGTGGTGTTGGAGACCCCACAGTGGGAAATTGACAGATGTGGTAATGCTTAAGAAAATAAAACTCATTCAGTTAATGGTTGTGTGACAACCCCACTGTAATTTTTCACCAAGCTTGTTTTGACTACTTTTACTTCAAACGCCATTTGCCCAAATGACAGGGAGGTCAAGTTGACTCCTGGAGGACAGTATAACCACATGACGGCCTCCAAAAATAACTCTATAACACCATCTGCATCATGAGTCGACCTGCAGGTAAGATTCGGGACAAGCAAGCCCACAGAGCACATTGAGACGTTTACATCTGCCAAGGAAGGTTTCCACTTCACCTGCAGGTTTTCACCCATGTTAAAAAAAACAAAAATGCTTCAGTTCTACACGATCCACAGGGGAGACATTTTTCATTCTAGGCGGCAAATTTCATCAAAAGGTGACGAGTTTGCAGCTACGGTTAAATAATCCTTTAGTTGTTACGAGTAGATACTGTACTGAGAGCAGACACTATGGGAAAATAAATGAAATACATGGTCAGTGAACCTTTTATGGCAAGGGTCAGTATTGCGACTTTCTCCTGACTTGCAAGTTTTTTATTTAAAATAAATAATTAATTTTTTATTTATCTGAGTTCCTGCTATGTTCATGAAAACAGAAAACAACCAGGTTCAGAGCCTCTTTGTGGTCTTATCATCTGCCTTTATGATTAGGGATCAGGGGAGTGGATGTAGCAGTGTAGCAAGCTTTGGTCCTGATCATTTTTTAACCCTGCAGGGCTGAAAAAAAAGTCCCGTATGGTGTACACACAAACGTGAACACCCACATGCTGAGAAAACCTGTAAAGCTGTCACTCTTCTGTTTATCCGCCTCAGCCTGTCTGGTTTTACACATGTATGGGAGTGATCCTAAGTAGCCTCTAATCCATGTTCGAGGGGTAAAAAGGCATCAACAGCTAATGTTTAACGCACTGGGATGTGTTCAGAGTCACTTCCTGGAGTGCTCACTGGGAACAATGCTGTCACTGTCTGAGCAGCTGTGTTACTTAGAAAGGAGAAAAAGCACACGCACACACACACACACACACAATTACAGGGATGTACTCAAGTGAGACCAGAGAAGTCTGCCTCCTCCTCAAGGTTCAGGTAGAGAGATAACAGACTTCTATAGAGACAGAAGAGAATGAGCAAGGAAACAGAGTGTGTGTGTGTGCGTGTGCATTTTTTAAGGGGTCGTTGTTACTCCTTCATTTCCTCCGTTGACCAGAGATGAAACGTGGCCTGGAAGTGACAATTGGAAGTCACCGCCCAGTTGTCACCTAGGTCAAATGTACTAGTCCAGGTCAAGTTGAAAAACAAAACCACCTCAGTGACAGATTGCTTTGGACAAACAGTGCTTGTAGGAAATTTAGAGCATGAATAGGAACTTTGCTCACCATGACTCACCTGTCAAGGCTCATAACTAAAACTAAGAAAAGAACAGAAACAGCTAATAATAATGACCAATTCATTTCTATTCACTCTTTCTTGTCCTGGTCACGTGTTCCCGCAGGGAAATAACATGAATTTTCAACTGGCACTTAATTCAATTTTCATTTGCCACATGGTGCGATTGTATTTTGAAGCCTGACACTTAATATTTTAGGTGTGATTGCAAAATGTTTTCCTCAGGGATGTACACACTGGCTGCTGAAACACCCTGTACATTGTTTCCTAGGTTAATAAGTTTGTGAAAATCTACAGTATAAATAAAACAATGTTGAGCTCTGTGTGTGATCAGATATTTTATACAGACTCTACTTTTGTCTCCTGAGTCACCAGGCCAACACTCACTCTTTACATGTAACTACAAGAGACATTTTAAGTGCTGTGGATGTGTGCGAGCAACGCTGGTTGCACATTTCCTCGAATTACTAATAAAGCTCGTCTTTTCTTTTTTTGTGAAAAAGAGAGTCACTAAATGGATTGAGACAAGCCTCTGTTTAAAGTCTCATGAAGGCATAATTCAGTTATTTTGCTTCCTGTCAAAAATGGACTGTGGAAGAATTCAGTGAATGCTTTTGCTTCCAGTAAACAATGTTGCATCACATTTCAACGCCTCAGCATGTCTGAAAGAATGGCAGTTGGGCGTTACATTGAATCTAAAGCATTAAATATCTCTTGCAGTATCTTAGAGTTAAATATCCACTTTCATGGTGTTGAGGTATGGTTTGACAAAGCCAGTTATGAAGTACAGAGGTTAGGTTTCCAGCTGGTGCTCATTCAGGTGCACTATAACGTCTTTATCTGTGCTGTATATCGCATGTGGAGGCCCTAGACCCATTATAAACAGAGCCTGCCCTACCTGCAGACTGCTGTCACTCCCACAGCAATCACAGAATATCAGATAACCTCATAAACACACACATGCACCTTTTATACTCCCTGTCGACAAGAGAATGCCATGCACACCTTGAGTCAACAGAAAAGGAGGACAAACGTTTACAATAATACCATGTCCTCTGCTTGTAAATATAGGTTTTCATATTTTTAAGTTCAGTTGGTTTTCATGTTGCCACTTGAGCCATTAACATGTTTTTACTTTATAAAATGTAAAAGGAAAGGAGAAAAGGGGAAAGAGGGATATTTCTAGAGGTAGGACTACATAGATCTATATTTTCTGTAGTCCGGGTTGTAGTCCTGCAGAATTTACATTTTGAAGGAGCCAGAAGGATCAAATTTAGCATGACAAAACTTCAAATTAAATTTCCTGTCAAGTTTTAGTCCAAAATGGCCAGATACACCTTGAAGCAGGAGCTAAAACTGTAAATGACTGTGAAGTTCAAAGCAGGCGTTACAATTTTAAAGCTAATGGGAACCAAGTCTATCACAAAGTCCACACTTGGCAGTCAGTTGCATGACTCTTCAATGAAACTGTGACATGAAAGCTAAAGTACTGAGACACACAAAGACATTCAGAAGACAAAAAGGTGCTTTGTAGCTTCACATCCCACAGGCCAATTCCTCTGAATCAAAGCTGTGGGGGGTGGGGGGTTGCCCACTTTTATCTTGGGCACTGAACGCCGCTGTGCGTGTAGCATGAAAGAAGCCAATGACCTTCAAATCTGGAGAATGTAAGTGCATGCATGTCTCTGTGTGTATGCATATCCTAAGCCTTTGTGTGTGCACACCGACAACACAATGATCAGTATCAGTCAATACCGTTTAGCAGTGAGTAGTAATTTGTTGTGACACTCTTAATTAGCCATTCGAAATACACTGGTCATGGTGTGTTTTGTTTTTTTTAATGCTTCATATGAAGCATGGAGTTCTTGTAAAAAGCTGA
Organism: Maccullochella peelii; assembly: GCA_002120245.1. Taxonomy (NCBI): domain Eukaryota; kingdom Metazoa; phylum Chordata; class Actinopteri; order Centrarchiformes; family Percichthyidae; genus Maccullochella; species Maccullochella peelii. Next base: position 121,040 of record LKNJ01000630.1, on the reverse strand, counting down.
AACAAGCAAGAAAGTATGAAAAGACATTTAAATTTGTACTTACTAAAACTTGATTTGATCTCATCAAAGGTCATTCCGTGGTAAGGTCATTAAGACGGCCGGCACAATAAAGCTTTATCCACTCATGGTACGACATATCACAGTAACTAGGGCTAAAATTAATATCACAACATTAATAGGAATGTTTTTGCAATATGAATGTATATCTTGATTTATAAATGTGAGCACAATCACATAGAAAATAATCAAAATGATTAAATGCAAGGAACTATGCTCAACTGTTATGTATTACACCAGAGAAAACTCTTCATTTAAGCTAAATTTTTGTTGGCTTATAAGTACTTTTTACTTCTAATTAGCTTGGAATCACTAATTTGGACAGCATTTTGTAAAAATGATGTCCCAACATGAGTATAACAGCACAGTAAGATTTCACTGAAAGTCAACATGTGTTAATGAATTGCTGCCCCGCCTTAATACAAACACCAACAACATGGTAAACTTCATCTACAGCAGCTTTAATACTGCTATACTATACTATAATATTGTTTGAATGCACACAATTTGTATATATTTATATTTGTAATATTACTAGTTTGACATTTTGGGAAATATGCTTATTCACTTTTTTACTGAGAGTTAGATGAGAAGATCGATTCCACCTTCGTGTCTGTACGCTAAATGTGAAGCTACAGCCAGGAGACAGTTAGCTTAGCTTAGCGTAAAGAGGGAAACAGCTAGCCTGGATCTCTCCAAAGGTAACAAATTCAGCCTACCACTACTTCTAAAGTGCACTAGTTAACAAGTACATACAAGTATGAACAAGAACTTCTGGAGACTTGACATCACTGTGAGCTTGCCAGACAAAAAACTTTTTCGTTAGTTAATGAGCTTTAGAGATGTTAGTGGGCAATTTTTTTAACCATTGGACAGAGACATGTTAGCTGTTTCCACTGCTTACAGTCGTTATGCTAAGCTTAGCTAACTAGCTTGAATGTATGTGGACAGGGAAGTGATAGAGAATTTACAGGTTTAAGCTTCATAGCAGCCACATACAACATATCATTTAGAAGTACCAATGAGTGAGAAGTCAGTTGTACTTGTACAGCATAGTGCAAAACTGAATAAAGGTCATTTATTATTGTTACATTTAAGTTAATTGGACTTGCTCAGTAAAGTGATTCTGACATTGATGTTAGAGCAATTTAGGACAATTTAAAAAGGATTACACAAACAAACGCATGTGAAATGTGGGAATAAATTCTGATGCACACACACACATATACACACACTGCTGGCCCCTAATCTCCCTGTAATTATAGCTGGTAATGACAGAGCCATGGACACAGTTTAACAGGACCCTGTTGCTTTAACCACACAAACAAAAACAATTCATCACCGGGTGTCGCAGCTGCTAACTGCTACCGTATGTCCTCGCCGCCATGGCTCCACACAATATACTTTTACAGGAGAGCTGTGTGCTGAATTAGCTTTGGTGTGAATTATTTGACCTTTTCTCAAAGCTCTTGCTGACATTGATGCCAGACTGAGAGAGACTCCACTCTTTTTTTCTTTAATTACGCCTTGGTGGTTTCTACAAACAAAAAAAAGGTTTTCATGGTACCTGGTTGAGATTCAAATCACAAGCTAGGGCTCCGTAAGTCGCTCTATCACTCAGACACACAGCCTCAGCTACACCAGCACTACTGACCACTGATAAACACGTCTGGCTGAGCCACTTTGCTCAAACGCATAGCAGCATTTAGTGTTACAGAAACATACAGCAGTATGTCTTAACTCCAAATAACATTTGTAATCACTGAACTTGACATCAGTTGGCATGTTTAGTCATGATGAACATAAATATAAATAAATGATGAAATAATGATATCCTCGGAAAGTGTAAGTCACACTGTATGTAAAAATATGTCTATCAAGTCTGTGTGTTCAGATTTGACTGATTTGAGTTATGACTCCAAGATTTTTGATGCAAATTGCTGTATCTTTACCTCATGTCTCTCCCTCCACGGCCCCCTTTTAACCCCACTGGTGACTTTCTGATTTAAAAATGTGTTAACTCAATAATTTTGCTTGTTAATTTTAGTCATGTGACAAAATCCATTTTCATAAACCAAAACTTCTTTTCTCTTTGGCTGTGAGCACTAAATGTGTGCAGAGGAACCTTTAATAACCTTTTTTATATTTACAAAACCCTTGGAGAGATCCCTTTCTATGCTGCAGTAGCTTATATAGATTCCTTGCAGTAGAGGACAAGAATACACTTCTGTCCTGGATTTCCAACAGATAATCGAGTTATTTTTTGGCAGTCTCAGGGGCAAAAGCTGTAGAATGAAGCACTGAAAAGGACTGTGTGTCACTATTACAGTAATGGTAGACATTTCATATTGGAATGAAAAGCTTCATTTTGTATGTTGGGGAATAAATTAATATGTGGGATGCACTAAAAAACAAAAGGGAATTTGTTTTTGATGCCCTATAACAGACAAATGAACTGCAGTTTCAAGGAAGCAAGTTTGTGGCGCCGTAAAGCTTAGCGGTTAATTTCCAAGGCAAATGTTTTCTATGCCAATCCCTCCACATCAATCTGAGCCTGTGTCTGCACCAGGTGAGCACACATTTTGCCTGAACTGACATGTGGGAACAGATAAGAAAAGTATCCGTGCAGCACAATAGTAGCTTAGGAGGATTTCTGTGCTACGTTGCTTGCTTGTGCTAAGTTCATGCATGTTGGTTGTAATCAATGACTCCCTGCTGCAACAACCTTTCAGAATGGACCGGTTTGAAAACTGATTGAGTCAAATCAGTTATTTATTTATTCATTCCAATATGACATGTCTGTCATTTGAAATCAGACTTGTAAAGTTGCATATAAAAGGATCAGTACTCATGTGTATCTAAATGTAACTGATTTATTTTTCTCAGCTTTATCAGCACAGTTATGCAAAAGAAAGAGAATTAACAACAACCAAGGAGCCAAACTGAATGCAACAGCAATGGTCCATCAACTCAAGCATGAATTGTGGAAGTGTTTCTGAATGTGCCCTTTTTACAGTGAATACGGTCTTTTCGTGGAAGACCACAGTCACATGGCGGATCAATAATAAGGCCTTTAATAACTGTGTACGTTTATGCTTTGGGGGAAAATAGATCTTCCAGAAATCTTTGTGCAGTGAAGCAGAACTTTTCCCCTCAGTGAGAGCAGCATTCTTACCACTGACGTGACTCTCAGCTATAATAAATGCACATCAACAGTTGGGCTGTGTTCCACATTTTCACGCTATCCAAGATGAGGAACGCCAAGTGATTGACCCCGGTTGATAAGGTGGGAGTAGGAGCGGTTTTGTAACAACATAAAACACTGAAATACAGCACACACAGTTGATGAAGAGCACTCAAGTTCGAGGGTTCATTGTCAGTTCATGAACTTTCTTTCCCCTTTTCTAAAGAGATGTCTGAAGCAGAATTCCATTCAAATAAATCTAATTCCACACTTACACACTATACGAAATCAAATTATCGAGCAACCATGCGTTGTTCCTGTTGTCAAATGGAGTTGTACTATTGTTGCTGAGCATATGGCCCCATGACTCTGTGGTCAAGCAACAAGGCACATCACTGAGGGGGCGTCGACCAGAGAGCTGGTGTGCGTGTGTGTGTGTGTGTGTGTGGAGACTATCCATTACACAATCCGAGGAAGCAGACGGATTCGATATGTCAGGGTCTGTGTCTGGATGAAGTCATTACGCATGAAGCAGAACTGCAGCCCCATCACACCAGCACAAACACACACAGATACACACAGGGGCATGATCACATCAACAGTCACGCACTCACATGAGTTTCTATAGCAACTCCAAACAAACAGTCTGTGCATGTGGTGACCCCACCCCAGCAGAAAAGAGGGAGAAACTGAGACAGCAAAGCAAAAACAGACATAAAAGTAGGATAGAAAGTGAGAGTGGCAATGAAGGCAGCAGTAAGGGACATCACATGGGATTCTGCAGCTGCATATGCTTCACTTTATGTATGCTCTATGTCTCATTCATAGCAGAGACATCTAAAAAAAAGATCACACGCATCAAAGAAACCCTTCACCATATGGACCATGCTTTTCCCACTGCCCATAAAGGTCCTCAACTGTGTTGAACCTTAAGCCCAAACTTGCATTTATATTTCTAAAACCATCCTAACAAACCTAAAAGCTTCACTTCTCAAACCAGAGTCTCGTTTTGTCGATTGGAAAGACTTGATTTCACAAGAAGACAGAGGAATTGTGAAATAACCTCATCACACCAGTATCCCATGGGCCTCTTATGTTGTTCCACCACACAGGTCGGAGCCTGAACACACAGTGACCACACAAACAACCAGACCCCCCAAAAGGCCTTTTCATTCACCTTAGAGCTCTAGAAACAGAAAAGGGAACAGACCAACAACAGACATGCAGCTTTGAATCAAAGTGAAGGCTGGTTATTGAGGTCAATCAAGGCTGAAGACGCCCACATCCGCACATTAAAAAGGACACTGGCATTTAGATGTTTTATTGGTTGAAGAAACCTCTGACCACTTGGACTTTTGGCATTTTCCTCTGTGTCCATCCTGCCAAGATGAAAGTTGTGACTCTGCTGCTGCTGGTGAAAGGTTATGGGTTAGATTCCACTAAAGCAGTAGGCACCTATGTGTACCAGGCATGAAAAATGACAAAACTAAGATGTGTTTCACTGCTTTATGGTTGTATGAATAAATCAGAAATGAACCAGGTTTGACATATGGGATCACAATAAAATCACTGTTTCTCCGGTAGAAATTTTACATTAAAATAAATGTTTCAGAAGTGTCAAACTCAATACTCCATCCATCCATCCATCCATCCATCCATCCATCCATCCATCCATCCATCCATTCTCTATACTGCTTATCCTCGGAGGGTCGCGGGGGGGCTGGAGCCTATCCCAGCTGACATTGGGCGAGAGGCGGGGTATACCCTGGACTGGTCGCCAGTCAACCACAGAGCTGATACTGACAATACTATACTACAAGTAAATGTTTGTTATGATTGAGCACAGCTGATTGTGCAGCCGTACAACACCTTAAAGATACGCTACTTTTCACAAATAGGCATTGTGAGCATTAAAAACAGACATTTAGCTGATTAATTGACAAAGCGCAGGTCTAGAAGCTTAAAAATTTAGGGTGACAGATAAGGGAATGATTTTCTATTTAAAAAAAAAACACTGACAGTAGTGTTCAAGTCCCAAAAGCTGCTCTCTGAGCAAGACTTTCTGGAATACAGCATGAACCCATGTGGACTGTGGATCAAATGGGTGGTCTCCACAGACTGGAATTCAGCCAGGCAGCTTTGATGAATTTTTGTTTTATTTGAAAGGGAATCTCAGCATGTCTCTACAGGAAAAGGAAAGGAAACAAGCAGAGTTCTTCTCAGTGTGTCACTGCACTGTGCTTTGACCCCTTCTATCACATCTGACCGCTCAATGACATGCTGTCAGAGCAGAGGGAAAAGAGTGTGTGTGTGTGTGTGTGTGTGTGTGTGTGTGTGTGTGAGCGAGTCCCCCCATATTTCCGGGCCTGTCAGGCACAGGCCACGGGGGATGCGACACAAATCCATACAAAGTATCCATCATGGAAAGGAAAATGGCCGCAACTGATGCTGATGACATCCAGGAAGTCAGGCATCTTGTTGCACAGGCCCCTGGGGTCCTTCCTCGCCTCGTCAACAATTAATTCACTGACATTCGCCGTCATGGATTGTCCAGCAAACACGGCTGAAGATCAAGACTTTCAGCTTTCAGGAGAAAAGAAGTCCATTTAGGTGGTGCTTGTAGTAGCTGTCAAAAGTACGAGTGTGTGTGTGTGTGTGTGTGTGTGTGTGTGTGTGTGTGTGTGTGTGTGTGTGTGTGTGTGTCTGTATTGACATGACATGTAAATTATCCAATTCATTCATCCACATTTTGACCAGAATATTTGATGAGTCGATCAACAGAAAAGTATCAACAACAATTTAGAAGATCAAATAATCATTTAAGTACTTTACCAAGGAAAAATGCCTCTTTTGGCTGGACAAAACAAGCAATGTGAAGACATCTCCTTGGGCATCACCTTGGAAACTGTGGTGGCCATATTCAGCTGTTTTGTGTCATTTTTTACTAAATGATTAATTGTCAGTTACAACCTTAAAAACAGAAGGAGAAGAATCACTTAATCTAATTTATAACACATTTCTTGACAGGGAGATGAAAGCCTGTAACCACACCCAACAGTGATGATGTCAGGGTGTACTGACCACACCACTGTAGCAGGGTGAGAACTTTAATCACTGGAGACAAGCATGTCAAGCAAACAAGTGTTTTTGTAGTTTGTGTAAACCTGCTTCCCAAAGTTATCTTAGAACACATAGCATCTTAGTTGTGCTTGAAGCCAATGAATAACACAATTATTGTGCAGAGATGTTTTGGGGATGCCAGGCCCTCATCATGGGGTCAGAGCTCTCTATTAAGAGGTCCTGGTGTATGAACCATCTCCCCCCCATTTGTGGTCCGTGTAATTAATTCTATTCATCCTTTTCCATCTCTGTCTCCTTATCACTGTTATTTTGTGCTTGTCCAAATGTGTAGCCTGCAGTGTTTCAGTGCCTCTCTCTCCCTCTCCGACAGTCACACATACGCATGTGTGTGTGTGTGTGTGTGTGTGTGTGTGTGTGTGTGAGAAGGAAGGACAAGCTTCCTGTCAGGATGTGGGGTCCAACAGGGGGACAGTGGCACTTAGCCAGAAGTCACAACTGTCTGCTGAAACCAAGTGTGTCGGAGTTTGTGTGTGTGTGTGTGTGTGTGTGTGTGTGTGTGTGTGTGTGTGTGTGTGTGTGTCCTTGTGGTGCATGCATCCATGTGCAATTGTCCACGTCCTGATTGCTCTGACCACTGAGCGAGCACATGTCATTTCAGAGGAGTCAATTCATCGACCATAGGAAATTCTTCTCCAACATCAAAGAGATTTGGGGCTCATACTGTAGCATAGCCTTCATTCATAAACTCATAAACAGCAGAGATCCAGATGAACCTGAATACGGCCAATTATCAGTGTCTCTCCTGCACCAAAATCATAGTGGAAGGCTTCACTGGTCTATACAGACGCTAGATAATTAGACCACCAAGGAGGAGAAAAATACTCCAGAGCCTGGGCCTCATAGATGCCCTTTCTACTCTCTCCATTAATCTCCTTTGCCTCCTCTATCTGCATTCTCTCTTCATGTTACAATTGTTCATGCTTGTTTCTCTCTCACATTTCTACACAAATGTATAAATTACCTCACATTCATTTCCAACTGTACGGATGTGGATGAGTGTTTCTGTGTATGTTTGTATAAGTAGGTCCAGCTGTTTCCTCACACACCCTTCACACTCCCACTTACACACCAGTTCACACACAAACTACTATCCTTCCTGGTCAGGAAGGGCTTAAAGGATGTCCAAAGAGAAGCAGCGAGTCATTGTGGCAACTTGTTGTTCCTGACAACCTGTTTGCTATGTTACTCACAATCGCCACGGAGACCGAGACCTAGTGATGCAATCAGGAAGGAAAACTTTGAAGCCAGTGACAATTGTCACAGCTGAGTGCTAAAGTAAATTAACTGCAGTTTCCCTAAGAGCTGCTTCATGCTCCCTCTGAAAAACTCTAACTGTATTTAAGTGACTTGGGATGCCTTGGGTTTTTACAGTTCAATTAATTTCTCCTGATGAATGTTTAGTGGTATTTTAAAAAAAGTGTTTTATTAAGAAGAGTTTAAACAGGTTTGTTTTAAGACATGTTCGCTTGATTTGAAGGAATCTCAGCTTATCAAACTGAACTGTGATGGTAGCCACTTGCTTGTCCCGACTTGTCTCCAAATCCAGGTTTAGAAACATCCTTTCACAACTTTCAAGTGATGTCACAGGCGTCCATATTTTTGTCTGTGGTGTGAGCCTTTCAATAAACAAACACTGGGTCTTTGGTGTAGCAGCAGGGAGCTTAGCAGCATATTTTTTCACAGCAAAACAAAATACTAAAAACAAGTTTTTTTCATTTTCAAGATGAAAGATGCAGTACACCTCTGAACTTGCCGAAAGCTAAAACACATCAATGGTGCTTACTTATGGTATTCACCTGGTTTGTTTTGGCTGTCTTGCTCTTTTGTCTATTTGGCATCTTGATACAAGGATCTTGAGATTCTCCATCGTCGACTTGCAGCGTGCCTGTACCACCATCACGCGTGTCACTGTCAACTTGAGATGGGGAACATGCCAAAGGATCTAATGACAGATATCTTAAAGCCACTGTAGATGGTGAGACCTTAAAAAAGGCAGAACAAGAGAAAAGAAGGCAAAGGGAGGATTACACAACCGATGGCGGATCATAAAGCACGAGGGATTATCTTTTCAAGCTTCAAGCTTAGATGTCTGGTTGTTTTCCCGCTGGATCCCTCAGATGTTAATTCAAGAAAAACTCCTGCAGGCTAATGGTTACTAGGAACTACAGTGTGTCACCGTGCATCAGCGTCAATTCCAATTGGCCAAGCTCACTCATTTCGTCTGACGAAAGCATTTTATTAAGACAAAGGCCCACACTCTTATCCACAGCAGATTACAATGAATGTAAGAGCAGAAAAAGCTTATTTTGTAGATCACCAATGATACAAGTAACCTGTAGAAAGTATGAAAGTTCCCAGACAACAGAAATGATCTGATTCCTGTGTGCCTTTAAACATTATGACAGAGGTTTGTCACCATCAGCACCAATCACGACATTCATACTGTCACACAAATGACCAGTGGGAGCTGAACGCATTGACGGCTTTAAAGTGACTAGCTGAAGAGCACCTCAACAGTAAAGAGAGAGTTGACCACCTCCTATGGTTTAAGGCCTCAGTATGATTCAAATGAACAAGGGCGTATGACGAGTTATCCAACCACGTCTAAAAGCTGTTTATACCATTTCTGAATGGTCACACTGGAAAGCATTGACATACAAACCACAAAATGAACTTTGGAGTGAAAATATGTTCATATTTTGTCAAAGATGCTCATGAAACCAGAGGGCAGCCTTAGCAAACCCTTGACATTTGTCTTCAAGTAATAACCTTAATTTACAATATCCCGCTGTTATTTCCAAACATATCTTCGCGTCTTTGGTATAAACGAATGCATCTGACCCAAGGTACTGATGTGATGTCAGCTTTGCAGACATGCCACGTAATAATTTATATTGGCACAGACATGTCCAACACTTGGATCTATGTCAAAGGCCACAGCCTTCTGGGAGGGAACATTTAGGCGGGAGAGAGAAGCAGGTTCTCATGTTACATCTCAATTAGCCACCGATTTGTCTGCGAGGCAGGTAAATGCTAGGATGCCCCGCAGGGTCCACATTGCAGTGTCAGATTCAATTAGCATGATCAAACACAGGGAAATAGAGAGTGAAGGGAAAAGGAAAAGAGGAAAAAAGAGGGATGGAGATGGACAGTGACCTCACTGCAGGTCTCTTGCTGAAATCTGTCTCCTGGCCCACAATAAGGGGGAGTATCGACAGCGAGAAATGATCGCTTTGATAAATTTTTCAGCTGCGCAAGGTGATACCGCAGCTATGCACCGAGAAATTCCACAACTCCCTTCTTTCTTTCTCCCTCCCTCTTCATCCTTCTGGGCTGACAGCACCCTCCTCATCCCTCAGTCCCACTCACTAGTTATTAGATAAAAAAATTACGGGAGGATGAATGGATGGGAGCCACAACACAGCAGTTGGCCTCACTGTAGGTTTTTTCCTACTGTCAGATCAGATGGTAAACTGAATATCATCAGTGGACAAGAAAAAGGAGAGTTTTGACATTCTTTAAAAGCTGAGGCGGTGACTTGACTCAGTTTACAAGGTGCCTGATGGAACAGGCAGACCGGTCATTTCAGTTTTTGTCTCCCACACACACTCACGCATACACAGTAGTATATAGTATCAGTTCCAAATCCTGCTCTCTGTTAAACCAATCAAAAAAACACCCACCATCGCAGCAGGCCGTTTTTGAATCTGGTGTTTAAAGACGAGCATGAAGGGATCTTTCCACATTTAAAATGAAGGAAGCAAGGAAGATTTATGGCTAGTTGGTGGGCGGTGTAAAGCACGGCCGTGTATTGCGTGAAGGAACTAACTCGTCACAGAAAATGAGACGCCATCTGAGGTCTCTTATTAACAGCCGACAATGCTGGATGGCTTTAACAGAGGACGGTGGTGTGGAATGACCGGCCTGGGATGTCCAAGGGGAAATGATCTGATGGTCTGATTAGCTGCTTCTGTCCGTATTAAAGCCCCTGAAAACTTGATTTCTAATTGTGTTATTTCTACACAATAACATTAAATGTTCATGACTGAATAAGCAACAGTTAAGGTTCAGAAAAAAACATTCCTTATTTTTTATTTAGAGTTTAACACAAAAAAATGTTGTTAATCTGCTTCATCAGGACTGTGTGCTCGTGGTTTGATTAGATTTGATAGACAGTGCTGGAAACGAATATGGCATTTCATGTTGTTGTCAATTAGCAATTTGCCCCATGTTTCTCTCTATTTTACTACTGAACTAATTTTAAGGCCACGTCATTTGCTTTAACTCAACCAATAAAAAATGACAATTTTTTATTTTATTTTTTGTGACATTTTAAAAGTTTGCCTAAACTTCACTTGACAGTTTGAAAAAATCTAGCCATTATATCTCCGTCCTTCCCTCCCTCCACTCCTCTCTCTTGCCTCCAGCCTGTGTGTGAATCCATCCGTCTCTAATCTTCTTCCTGTACGGCTGACTGAAACCTCAACGTTCATTTGTCCGACTCTTTGTTTAGCACTCAGTAGAGGATGTCTGCTCCATTCATCCCTCCATCCTCCATTTCCCTCTTTCAACCACTTCCACTATCCCTCCATCCCTCGGTCCCTCCACCGGTCTGTCCTCTGTTTCACTCATTCCTCCCCTCTCCCTTCATCTGTCTTTCATCTCCTTCGTCCTCCATCGGGTACTCCTTCTCTCTCACACTCTGTCCACTCGACTTCTTGCTGAGAGAAGGACAGTGCATGGCCCTGGCAGCTCCCCACCCTCCCTCCCTGGGCGGAAAAATAAACAACCGTCCACATGTTCCCAAGGAATTTTAATGACTTCCATAACTCTGGCTTCTTTACCTGCCAAAGCCCAGGCAGCATGAGAGAAACAGTGGACTCTTGACGAGCCAGTTTAGCGGCACTGATGACGAGCTTTGTGAGCCTGAGCCAAGTAGTATCCTTTGAAGAGCTGAGCAGCTTTAAAAGAGGCCGGAGGCTAAAGCAAGAAGCCAGATAGACAAATCTATGAGCTAAAAATGTGAAATAAAACTTATAACTAAAAAGACATATATCTTAGTGTCTTCTCCTGCATTTTATTAAGGGAGAATAATAGAAAAAATATTTATAAAAAATGCTTGGTCAGTGCGTAGCACTATGCCAAATCAACTGTAACGTGCAGATTTCTTTCTTTCTGTCACACACACAGAGTGGGACTTTAAGCCTCACAGCAAGGGAATAACTGAACTGACCCATGATATTGTGGTCCTACTTGGAAGCCGGGCCAAACCATGACCACCTCTGTTCTCAGCTGAGCTATGTCATTGCACTAAAGTGGCTCAACATTTGTGGTCAGGCAGGAAACTACACAGAAAGCAACATGAAAAAAAGAGAACTTGAGAGAGGTTCAAACCGTGATCTACAGACTGTCAGGTCAAACTCCAGTGACCTAACTTGCGAGTAGACGAGGGGTTGATGGAGATCTCTGTCAAAGGCCAAGGCAAGGCAATAAATCTGTGGAATTACTCTTGTCACACTAAATATTAAGACCTATTTAAGATATAGAGAAACAAAAGAAGAACCATTTCATGCATGAAATAGTAGACTATGGTGATCTAATTCCTGACCTGAACATTTAATATGATTTCTAATGAATTTGTATGTATGTATTTGTATATAACAGATTGTTTGTCCATTAATATCAGTTTTTAACTTTGTGAATCCTTGTTTCACTACACTGATTTATTTCAAATACGGGCTGCATTACATCTGTGCATTTTTCTCTTCTCTTGACTTTCATTAGCAGCCCATTACGAAATCAGACAATGTGTTTTATTACAGATGTGTGTGGGGAACACCCAGCCCACTGGCAGGACCACTGTTTAGATTTCTGATCTCAGGAGTTGTGTTTTTCTTTCCCTCTCAACCCGGGACCAGCTGCAGAGGAAATGACAATACGAGGGGCAAACAACAGAGGTTAATAACATCTCCTCCCACCTACTCACACTCCCAACTCGCTCGCTCATTTCTCCCTTCATGTATCCCAAACTGGTCTTTTTCTGTACATGTTCAACCTCCCACCCTACTTCTCAATCTGCACTTCTACTCGTTCCATCTACAGGGTTGCAACCCTTTACCCTTTACCCTGTCTTTCACAAACCCAAGAGGCTCACACACTCGCAGACTAAGTTTCTCCACTCCTTTCCCTATTTGGACCCCGTCCTCTCTCATGTGCGAGGAATCTGGGCTGTGTTCTCCAGCTTCAAGCCCACAATGAATAGCCTTGGTCTTGGAGAGTGGACCCACAGAACTCCCCCAAACTTGTGATGTTAGAGGTTTATGGCTCAGCACAATCAAAGATTTGTCTGTTTCTCTTTGTTCATGTATCTGAATGGTAAAACATCTTAGCTCTTTTATAATCTCCTGACAGTTGATATATTTATTCTATTTCCCTCATTTTATCCATTTACATTCCCTCTTTTGAAGCCCACAGACCACCACAAAGAGTATAGACGTATCAAAATAGCTCATTAGGTAGATCAGGATGAAAAAGTACGATGACAGTACAAACTAGCCATCTCCTTGCTCAAATACAGTTTGTGTGACAAATGTAAGAGACGAGGAAAGGAAGCTACTTCGTACAGCTGAGGCACAAGTTTAAGATTAACAGGATTCATAGAAGCAGAGAGAGGATAAAGGCCGGATCTGAAACATGGAGGTTCTCTGAGAAACTCTCTTTCCTTTCCCTTTGGAGCCTGCTTTAAATGACAGATGGTTTCGATTGATTCCCTCAAAAGTGACTCAACAATCCATTCCTTTAAACTAATCCCAGACATTGAACAATGGGGGCTGTCCATTGAAATATCATGCCTACACATAGCACAAATAAATGGCTTAAACTCATTAAATGAAAACTTCAAAGTCCAAAAACTCCTTCTTCTTCTTCTTCTTCTTACTACCACTAAACATCCAGGGCTTAAACTTTTACCTTGTAGATTCACTTGACCTGCTTTAGTTAAACCCATAATACAATGCAATACAGCCTGCTGAGAGTAAAACACAGTGGTGAAGTATATTCCAAATTTGCCTCACATGCCTATCTTGCATGTCTCTACACCAATGACACCAATTCCAGCACCTGTTTGCACTTGGTAATTTGGGGGAGAGTGATTGTTAAAAGGACTGTGACTGTGGTAAACAGTATCTGCTTTGGTAACTAGGTTTGGTTATAGCCAAACATCAAACCACAGCTGGTTCCAGCACTGAGATCTTCAGCTTCACTCTGATGCAATTCCCTTGATGGGAGGTGTGGGACGTCAAACTGGAGTCCCTCCTCACTGAGCTCTACTCAAATATCCACTTCTGGACAGGAGAAACCCCTTCCTGCCTTCATAAATGTCTTCCAGGTTTTGGTTAAGAAGGAGGGAGGGGAGGAGAAAAGAGATTTAAGGGGAAATTGGGAGGCTGTGTGTGTGCTCAACCTCCTCACCACCAGAGTCAATATTTGCCAGGACAGAAAAGCTTCCCACTGGATGATGTAGTCATTGTTTTTGGACTTTAAAAAACAAAGTTGTGTATGTTTTTGCAGTGTATCCCAGGGATGTACTGCAACTTTGTTGATAGGTGTTTGTGCTGGTCGGTTGGTATGATTCTTAATTATGTAGAAAGTGACAAGGCCAGGACGAGTAAAGCAATATCCTCCTTCCTGTGTGCTCCACTGCTCCTTTTACATTCCCTCAACCTGCCACACATCACATTACACAGAGCTGCAAATCCCTGCAAACAAATGTCACATCTGGAACAAACCAACAATTCGTCAAAAAAGTTCTCCCTTTTCTTTGAAATTCTCACTTTCCCCCCAGAGCTTAAAGTACGGGCTGCCCCTTTTCTTTATTTTTTTTTCCCTTACGAAGTAGAAGGTAGGATTTCAGAAGTCTCTGCTATTGAAGACTTTATCTAAGGGAATCAAGAAATTAGCCCTTATTACTTTGCATTTGTTAGCAATTATAGTGAAAGTTAATGGGGCGTTAAGCATTACAATAAAAAAACTTATAAAACACCTTTCAAAGTGTTTGTTACCTTTTTTCCACGCTTACCACAGCTACCAAAAAGCCAAGAACAGCTTCAGCTTGATACTGAGTAGTGAGAAGCTGTCCTTGACAAAAGGGAGACGGTATAGAAACTGTACTTATCAGATGCAAACAACATGCTACATCTGTAGATAAAAATGTTCTTCAGGTATCACAGGTCAAAGCTGTACAAGTAAAGGAGTGATATTTGAAGATGTGGATAAACGAAAGTGAATGACATGAGCCCACAAGAAACTTAAGCATAATGGAAAGTAAAGGTTGGTCATAACTGCAGGGGAGAAATGTCCTGTTGCATCGTGTCCCCAAGGCCTGAGTCATCTGGTGGTTTTGGTGAATATTGCCCAATATTTCATTTGGTTTTTATTATTATTTGGTTTTATTTGGTTTAATTTTTACTCATAGTGTCTTGCAGCATTCAGTAACTGATCTAGCTTGTCAGTGTCAGAAATGACATTAACAGTTTATTGAGCACCTACAGTAAGTCTAACAGGTACACTTAGATTCTCTCTTCTTCTTGTACAAATAACTGTGGACCTGAAACATGTCAGCAGGTCCTGCCACTTGGTGAAGACAGGTTGAGCAAAGCTTTCCCATGAACTCTGACCTGGCCAGAGCAGTCTATAAAAAGTGTTGGGAGAAGTTCAACACCCTACAAGCCTGAACTCACTGCGGTCAAGGCCGACTGGGAGCCTGGGGTTAGATGGGTCTAACCACTGCTGGGCAAACAGAAGAGCAAGACAGTGTCAGACATTTAGCCATTTAACTGACATTATTATCCAGAGGAACATCCACTGGAGATATAGTTAGTACAGTTTCTCTCTCTGGCAAAAATCCAGTCGCATTGCCTTCTCAGACATTAATCCAACATTAACTGCAGCAAGAGGACAGATCGTCTTTAAATCAAACAACAATTTAACCACAGTCCCTCTTTTTATTTTCTGAAGCATTTCCAAGAATCTGATAAAGTAACATGGTTAAACCATCTGTGGGAGAGGACAGCAATTAATCAATCAAATCTATGTCAACAAAACACTAGATATGAATTTAAGTCTGGAGGAAATTGGGGATCAGTTAGCATTATCCATGGCAATATCAAACCTTAAAAGACCTCAGTGTTTACTAAATAAAATTACCTTGACTGTAAAAAATCATTTTTGAAAGATGGTAGGTTCTCGTTTTGCTTTCTGCAAAGAAACCTGATCACAATGAGTTAAGGCGCCTGCGTATGCACCTGCATTAAAGCTGAAATGTGTCCAGTCCTTTGGCAAAGCTCACATCTAAGCCCCTAAGTGGGACCCATCCCAAATACATTTGGTTTAACTTAGAGCTGGACGGCAGTGTTCAATCAGACCCAAATCACAATCATCAAAAAGAACAAAAAAAAAAAAATAAGGTTCAGAGCTTTCATCAGCCAGAAGCTGACAACAATGATTTCTTTGCTCAGTGGGCCAACAGGTGACGCTCCACAGTTTATTGAGTGTGCACATTTATACAAACAATTTAAAACGAATTTAAAACGTACATGTGTATATGTACAGTTTACACAGACACAGAAACGACACGTACACACACACACTGTGGTTGGGCATGACTTTCTTGAAAGCAAAATTAAACGCAGCAGATTCGGACAGCTGGAAACCATGCTGTATGACATAATCGCAGGCAGGCTAGCCAAGCTATTTAACACACACACACACACACACACACACACACACACACAAACACTCAGCCCCATTACATAAACCAGTGATTTACAACACAAGTTAGAAAGAAGAGTAACACCCATTTCTTGGACGATAAGACAACCCTTTCCTGTCTCTTTGTAAAACGCACACTCATTCACTCACACACACACACACACACACGCACACACACAAACACGTCTATCATCCCTCCTAAAGTGGAAACATAAGGAGAGGAACTGCAGAGGTGCTTGGGTCACTGAGGTTGATTGAGACACCGGGACAATACTTCACCATCGCAGCACTCAGTGTTCATCTCCTCGGCCTCAGCATGGGGGAAAAGTAACCTCTTTTGGCTACTTTTAAAATGTTATTGAACTATATGTCCAAAGTTGAAGTGCAATAAGTCACATGTTAAACCCAACAGTGCGAAATCTGTCTTAATTTACCACAAAGATATATCTCAAAACCTTGACCTGAGAGCAGGCATGTGGTGTTGAATTCAGATGGATACACGAACGCCTCGGGAGAGGAAATCAAGGCCAGCATGACTGCAAATCATTCGGCCTGAAGCAGCAATATTTTCTACAAGGGCCCAGCACACAAAGTCATTCCTGAAACAATGAGAAAACCTCAGAGAATGGCCAAAAGATGAAGACCAAACAAAGCCTGTTGCAAGGGTCCCGTTTTATTACTTCTCTGGAAAAGAACTCTGCACAAATATTTGATTAGACGTTTCAGGATTCATTAGAGGGCCGAGGCCATCACCATGGCAGTGAGCGCCACGGAAGCAGGATGTGTACGCAGATTATACATCTCCTCTACAGACGGAGTTGAATTTCACAGCAGACTATACTACACTTTGGTAAAACATCTGCAAAGCAAGGCTATTAGCGACTGAAATTGCACTTGAAATGAGCATTTGAGGCAGTTTGAGCACAACATAACATGCAAAAGTCAGTTTGCGTGTTAACATTTAATTCCAAACCACTTAATCACAATTACTGTGCATCTATAATTTCACTGTAATCTACTTTTCAGCAAGATCCAACATCCTCATACATTCAATCAATGTAAAAACAATTAAAAATGTTAATGTTTTATATATAAGCTTCCACATTCTTTTAGCATTATGGTATCCTATTATTAGACTGCTATAATCAATAACATTCTCAGAGAACCTCTAGTTTAAAGCAATGTGTACCTTGGTGAAGAAAACAGGAAAAGTGATGACACAATAGAGTAGGAAAGTGTGTGTACAACGTGTGAGGAGGTCACTGCCTTCAGGAGGCAGCACCATGGACGCAGGTGTCTGTGTCACTGATGTGAATCCATCAGACTTTATTATTTCAGCACTGAGAAGACGAGCTCGACAGCAGGTCAGACTTTATTTGCCAGCGGCTGGGAAAATATTTCAGGAGGAACGGGTAGATGACAGGGGAGTAAGACAACCCAAAAAGCACTGTTTCTCATGAACAAATATCCACGCTTTGGCTATGAAATGTAAATATAGAGCATTAATTCTATATGGACACTGACACACTGCCATTTTGAAGCTTTGTTAGCTTCAGTGCACAGGTTTATTTTATTGCACTGTAGGATGATTTGGTGTAGTTGAAATTTTACCCCATCTCAAAAACAACTGCAGCACAAACAAGCTTCAAATTGGCCCTAAATCTTCATACTTCACTCCAATCCAAAACACGATTACAGTTTGCTGCCAGATAAAGTGCACAGCAGAGGGGAAGAATTTTGAAATCATAGAAAATTGAGCTGAAATGTTGTGCAGATTTGTTGTTATGGCTTTCCTGTAGAGGTTTAAGAAGAAAAAAAACAGAAGTAAAAGTACAAAATGCTCCATAAACCTCGGGGCCTGGAATGCAAATCCTCGATCATGCAAAACACCTCAAGTGATATAAAATTGAACAAAGTGAAGCTACTGTGAGGAGCAAATTCAGCACTGGCACACAAATAACAACATGAGCAAAGAGTAACCAAATCATAGTTTCCCATCAGTCAGTCAGTTATCCAACCATGAAAGGAGGCCTTTCATACGAACACACAGAAAACAACAGCCAGAAATAGAAACGAGCAGCTCCTAACGGCTCCTTATCACTGCTCAGTCAACAGTAAACAGGACACCTATGAAAAGACGTTGAAAAGATCGACTAAAGCACTTGCTCCTCCTTTCCCTCAGGGGGTAAAGAGCAGGATAGGAGCCACGAGACAGGAAGAAACATTAGAAATCATGAACTTTTAACTCTTAAAAGTTATAACAAGTGGAGGACTAAATACAGGTAATAGCTCGTCTCTTATCAATGCTTAAAACCCAGCCCCCTCTATAAACTACAAGCACATGAACCTACCCCCCGCCACCAACCCACTAAGCACTCTGACACTTGAGAGGGCGGCACCTCTCTTCTGCACACAGAAAGCCATCTCGGGCCCATTCACAGCTCCCGGTTCTATTCTTCTCCATAGTAAAAGACTTCACAATCTGGGGCCTCTGCTGTTTCATTTAGCATGAAGCAACCAAAGCGGAAAGTCTCCTATTCTCTTCCCAGCTTAGAAGTTTCCCATGTAGTCTGAACTTGTGTGCATGAGATACCGACACAAATACGAATCCATGCCACAAGCTTGAAAACATGCATGAGTTTATCTCCGGTCTTCTCCTTGGTACTGTCAGCTCTGGGAAGAGCTGCACACACGCAACAAGGGTAGACAGCAGTGAGATAGCAGCCCTGATGGTGGAGAACACAGCATCCATTATATCAGTCACAGAACACACACACACACACACACACACACACACACACACACACACACACACACACACACACACACACACACACACAGAGGCACAAACCATGCAACAATCAGCTATAGCAATGTAAAGAAACTGAACTACAAACCTGCTGGACAGCCAATTAGAGCTTAACTGCTGCCTCCGAACCTTCCTCTTCACCAGACGTGATCCACCTGCACTGCAGCGAGTCCTCTGCCTGTATGCTCGCTCTCTCTCTCTCTCTCTCTGTCTCTCTCTCTCTCTCTCTCTCTCTCTAACACGCCTCTCCCATTGTAACTGAATGCAGTGTTAAACTGTTGCACTGGCTGCCCTCTTTCCTTCACGCTCCTCCTACAGTATCTCCCGTTTTTTTTCCCTTTAGAGCTCTTCCTTCCCCCTCTAAAGCCGGAGCCACTCTGCAATATCTGGTTCTGTGCAGAGAGCAACACTGATAGAAAACACAACTTATCTGCTGCACGCGCTGCAGAGGACTAGCCAGCATGCAGATAGAGGGGAAAACAGTGGGTGCTGATGGTGGTGGGGGGTTGAAGGGGGAGGGTCAAACCTAATTTAAATTCACACACACAAGCACAAACACAGGAGTGAGATGACAGGGTCCTTTCCCCTCAGGGTGCTTTGGTGATCTTTTGTGAAAAAGACCTTCAAAGATGTTTTTGCCATTCAAAATATTTTAGTCATTGGCCCAGACTTGGGGGCAAAGGGAGGAGTAAAAGTCTTCAGAAATAAAAACACTTTCTGGAATTATTCCCTCCGTCTCTATTCTTTCATTCTTTTCCTCCTCACAGTCCCTCTTAGCTTCCCTAAGCCTTCTTATCCAGCCCCTCCTTTCTTTTGAGATCAAACTTTTAATTTGAATTTCTCCTCTCCTCTCTTTCATTGTTGCTAAATTTTCCAAAGTCCTTGGCGAGGCACAAAAATGCCACAGTTTCTTTCAGCAAAGTTTGACAAGAGAACCTTCCCCTACTTTCCCTCCACTAAAGGGTCCCTCCCTCCCCATTACTCCTCCAAAAGACGTCCAGCACTTTCCCTGATAGCAGCTTAACAACCTCCTCATGTGAGGAATCTCCCTCCACACAAAAGAGTTTGGAGGAGAATTTGAGCAAAATGAAGAAAGGAGGGAGGTGCTGGTACTTAGAAATTGGGGAATTTGAATAAAACATCAATAGGCTGAATATTTTGTGAGCTTTTTTTCTGTGCTTTTAGAAATTTCAGAATATATAGGCATGCCAAACCATGTCTCGTCCTTTCAAGGAATAGTTTGGGAAATATGCTTATTCACTATCTTGCAGAGAGTGAGATGAGAAGATTGATTACTTTCATGTCCAAACAGCTAGCTTGCAGAAATTTTCAGGTACGTAATGCTCCATAAAATGGTGAATTGTCGTTTTTACACTTTTTGTACAGATTAAATAACATGTAATATTAGTGAGCTTTAGAGGTGCTGATTTTTGTTACATTTGGACAGAGACAGGCTAGCTGTATCCCCCTGTTTCCAGTCACTATGCTATGCTAAGCTAAGCTAACTGGCTGTTGGCTCCAGCTTCATATTTACCGTGCAGACATGAGAGTGGTAGCAATCGTCTCTAATTTTCGGTAGGAAAGCAAATAAGTGTATTTTCAAAATGTCAGGCTATTTCTTTAAAGGCAAGCTCAAAACCACACATGAATGGTTAAGTTAAATATTGCTTGTTGGTGGACAATGTGGGGACTATATTTCCTACAAAGCTTTTTAGAAGATTTAAGAAGATACAGATAGTTAATTTGTTTTAGTGTTGTCACAATTTGTCAATTTGTTAACTGGGGTGTTATAGAAAGAGGCAAGGGGAATGGCATTAAATTAGCATGTCAAAGGCTCACTCACTGACTTCACACTGACTAAGCTGTCCACATAGACTTCAACTGAGGAGGCATCTTCACATTTCTTCCCTCCTTCCTTAACAAACATTTCTGCATTAAGCGTGTGCTCTCTCACCAGAAAAACAAAGCCCATTCTGCACATTACATTATTGTTATGGACATCACTTCATTAGTGGGTTTTAAACTGATCGTGAGAAGACTATTGAGGAAAATCATTTTCCAAGAGGCCTTAGTTTTCTCTGTATTGAAGAATTAAAATGGGGGTCTGACATTTAACTTTCCTCATGTAAAGGCAAATTATTGGTGTGTGTGTAATTTATGGTCAGTCAGAGCAACAAACAAATCTCAAATGAATTTTTTATTGCTACTTCCTTAAAGACACTTCCATTTGGAGGGTAAAAGCTCGGCTTTATTGCTGACTAGCACAGAAACAAGGCAGACAATAATTATAGGAAGCAAAAATACATGCTACTGTCCAAAGCCGGCAGAAGAAGCAAGTGAGCCAGCTGAGCCTAAATCAATTCAGAATCAATTATTCAAGCTAAGGGAGGGGGATTATGGGGAGACACATTCTGGCCAAGCTTTTGTATACCCAGCTGTCAATCTCTAAGTGGCAGGGATTCCCTGCTTACGCTGCTTGTCTGTGCGGTGAGTGTGGTTTTATGTCTAGAACGAGAGGATCAATCCCTCGTCGGGGCTGAAAGCATCGAATCTCCCACACTGGAAACTATTTAGCATCCTCAGTTTTGTTGAGAATAATTTGTAGTTGACAGCTAATGGATGTTTGCAGAAAAATCTCAAACCTGCATAGTCCTGCATTGTCTTATGACCTTATAAGCCTTACTTATTGATGGTAAGATGCTTCGTATAAAAACACCTCACACATGCATTTATCAAACAGCACATGAAACACAAGAACAACATCCACTCTCACGGTCTCCCTCCAGCTCTCTCAGACTGTGCATACCTGTCCCAGAATAAACCTCGCCCTCTGGCCTCCCGCAGCATAGCCGGAGCTGGATGCCTGGTCTAACATTAGCACATATTTGAGTGAAATGTGCAGGGGCCCGGCAGTCTCCATGGGTTAAAAAAAGATGCATGTTTAGATTATTTATGAGCGTGATTGCTACTTGGAACTTTCTACAATACCCCTTTTAAGGAGAGGAAGGAGGAAGATGGAGCAGTGCACTCTGCAAATGTCAGATGGTGTATGCATACTGTATGTTAATAAGCACTCATAGGTAGGTAATTGTGTGGAGCAGGATGAGCTCTAAAGTCAGTATGACGTTGTAAATCGATGCTGGTTGTTAATTGTATGTGTGTAGATATATGATTTGTGCATACCACGGTAATATTCATGCATTATAAATCATTACATTGTGAAATGCTTGTCTGTCAGTATCCTTCCATTAATAATTAATAGATTGTGACATGATATTGCTCAACTCAGCACTGCAGACTCAACAACTGGACAGCGAAGTGTGTTCACATGGGTGTGCATGATCCTGCTGCTGTATCTCAACAGCAGATCGGACTTTAGGAAATGAAACCTCTGGCTTTAAGACTAGGTCCGCACTAAGGGGGATAAATATGTCCGCCTCAGGACAGACTGGCTGCACTAGGTTAAACCTCTGAGCATGAAAACATATCAACAACAACAGCTGTATTGTGTGATTACTGTAGCTATATCAAAGTAAGTGGCCTCAGAGCAGCTGACCGTGTCTGAGGAGGTATACATCATTTCCCCCATCGACAGTGTTTTTAGATGTTGATGTATTGACATGGTTTTGCATTTTGGCCATGTTTATATTGACATTGGATCAGTTTTAATTTGCCATTTGTCCCACCTAGAGCCATCACATGTGACAAATATGTAGCTTTTCCTAATCAAAAACAACTAAATGCACAGCCTGAGGTGGTAGAAAAAGCCATACCCACAGAACTGCAGCATCAACAAGAATAAAACAACGATACAATAGTTGTCTTTTTATTTTTCAAACTGTACTCTCCTGAAAGTGAACAAAATGTGCCCAAAAATCAGACCAAGTGGGTAAAAAAAAAAACAGAATTTCTCTGCCAAACTCTGTGCATGCAGAGTGAATAAACCCTTTCTACTCCCTGCAAACATGAGAGAAAAGCAAAGCAACGTAACTGCTGACGCAAACTCAAATCCCCCTGAGGAAGTGCTGGGATTCACCTGCAGCGGCTTACAGTGGCCTATTGGCCTGCGTCCAGCACTGGAAATAAAGCATGCATGTGGAGTAGAGTGAAGTTGATGCCGGAGGGCCTATATCACAGCGACTGTCCATTTTTAAAAAGAAATATGAGCCTTATGTTGTCAAACTGTACCGATAATGCAGAAAGGATTTGAGTCAGCCACAGTGGAGAGTATTGTGTGTGTGTCTGACTTTGTAATAAAGTCCCTGTATAACAACAAAAAGCAAGGGCTGATACTACAAGACCTGCAATCGTTTCAGAGAAAATAATGGAACTGTATGTATGTATTATTTATGTCTTATTTATTAAACTCCTTCAGGAGTCTACAAGGTTTCTTCTTAAAGAAGTCATGGGTATATAACTACACCTGAAAAAATGGCCCCAAGCACTCGGTTTTATTAATCATCCAGATTTATTTTTCCTTGTTTATTCACAGAATTCGGTCGACTCGAGTCCTGAGGCGACCTCCCCTCACAGTGTGGGGTGTGGAGACTCTTGGCCTATTTGCAGTGGGGAGGGGGGTTCCTCTTTAATTCCCCATGTTGACTGTAACACCATGTGACAGAGGTAAACATGATGTCACAGCGTGTTGGGCACAAGGTTAGGAGGTGCTCATTATGGTACAAATGCACACAGTGACAGGGATTTAAACTTCACCATGTGCTAGTTAGAACATGTTTGCAACTTGTCTTGATTTTAAATGTAATAATCCAATTCTTAAACAGCGATGAAGACATGTTTAAAACTGACCTTATATCAGTCAGAACACCTATTGCTACTTTGTAAAGAAAGAAATACTCATGTTAGTGGCTTCATAATAATGATGTCAGGTTAAACAAAAGCATAAAAGTCATCTACCTACAACAGGCCGTAAAAACGTGAAAATTCAACCTAATCTCCCAGTGCGGCCCAGAGGGAGCTGTTAAGACATGAACTAAATCTCACACACACATCAGAGGGGGGGGTTTCGGCTGTGAGAGCCCCTCGTCGACAGGAGGCCTGGGCTTTAAGTCTGCTTGGCTCCAGTGGAGACAGCGAGAAAGAGATCCAGACAAACACAGCTCGCTGCCAAGCATCGTTACTTACAACACCACAGCACATTTCCACTGCCGGTTGCCAGATTCAGTAATTATATTAGATAAAAACAACCTCCTTTGAAAAAATAAAATAAAATAAAAAATCTCTCCTGGAGAGCAAATGAAATTAATTTGGGATGAGCTGTTGGAAAGACAAGGGTTTGGACATTTTCAGAGTGTTTTTATGCATTAGGACAGAATGACTGAAGAGTGTAAATATTATGAATAATGATGTGTAATGATGGCTGTCAGTAACCTCTAAATTGTGTGAGTTTTGGATGAACAGCTAGTAAAATAAAGCAGAACAGTTTTGATGGTGCAAATGATGGTGAAAAATCCAGACCTTCTAAGCATAGTGGGGCCACAATGGAGGTAGCAAAACATTTGTAGTGTTTGTTATTACTTGCTTGGTGGTTCAGGTGTGTGAGGTTTCCCATTTAGGGCAAAGAACAGAAGAAAGATTTAAGATGATTACAAGAAGAGATCAAAAACTAATTTTACTTCACGAAAATGTGACTTAAGTAAACTAGCTTTATTTGGCTGATGCAGGACACAAGCAGCACATGGGCCAATCAGGAACAAGATCCTTCCAGGAATAACCACAAATATAACACATTAACTTGAAGACAAACCAGTGCAGAGGTAGGAGATGTAGAAGTGAATTTTATGTAAGAGATCCTAAGGCAGTGCTCGTCCCAAGTTAGTGTTACCAAAAGATGTAGTTAGGTAAGGTCAAGAGGCAACACATCATACCTGCAATACAAATGTATTTATATAGTCTACACTGATAAAAGTAGTGTTGCTAATGCTTCAGCCCGCAGAGGCTTTGAATGACACAAATCTAACATTATAACGAAAGATACACCAACGAACAACAAAATGACCTCGGGAATGCAAGGCTCAACACTACTCAACTACTCAAAAAATCTAATATTTTAGGGTGGACTTTTCCTTTAAGAGTGACCTGACCACTGTCAGGTCGTGTCAGACTTCAGCCGCAGAGTGCTGAGCTGTAACACTGCTGTCTCCTCGTCCTTCCTTTACTGCAAGTCCATTTTCTCCTCTAGTGTCATGAGGAGGCTCTAATGAATCAGCCTATTGAGCCTGGCAGAACTGTGCACAGGCTTTGACACTGCCCAAGTGTGTGTGTGTGTGTGTGTGTGTGTGTGTGTGTGTGTGTGTGTGTGTGTGTGTGTGTGTGTGTGTGTGTGTGTATTGCGATCTAATTTTCCCAGCCTCCCAGAACACAAAGCTGTCGTTTGTGGCCTCTCTGCATTACAAAAGCCCCACAGGCCACCAGAGCTGAAAGTGAATGTGGGTAAGTAAGTGTAGGTCTATAAGCTTGTATATATACACTGTATACGCTGGTGCCATGTGTGTTTGACTAAACATGTGCATATGTATGTTTATGAGCAATGGATTAGCTGCAGCTTTTTCATATTTTCTTTTACGTGTGTGTGCGTGCGTGTGTCTATGTGGTCAAGATGTGGCCACATACACACCCAGTGTGCATTTCACTGGGATGTGCCTAATGATTACAAGACAACATCATGTGGCCCAGAACCACAGTCAAACACAAATTCAACCACCGAACCATGGCACGCAGACAGAGGACAATAAAGCTAAAGATATACGGCTGCTGCAACAAGACCAGAACTCTTTCTTAGATCTTAACACAACTTCACACAGAGGCCAACAAATTATGTCAAATATGGCTGTGAAAGACAAACCAAATACAGTACATGCGCAATCAGGCATTCACACAAACACAGAGGGTCACCGAAAAGACAGCTGTTATTTATCATGGAAACACCCACTCTGATTAAAACAGTTTGTTACTATAAATCAGTGTGTGTCAGTCCTTGGAAAGACCCCTTTGTATTAATATCAATGCACATGGTCACCACAAATCTGTGTGTGTGTGTGTGTGTGTGTGTGTGTGTCCCTCTAGGCCTACAGAGAGAGCGGTCAGAGTGTGAACTTGACCTTTTCCAGATTCGTGCTGTCATCTTTCTTATAGTAGCTGAACCAAACTCCACAAAACAATCATAAAGTTAAATTGTAACATTAGTTTGACTCACTTACTCAATACCTCAATATATTTGACAAAATGTACAAAATTAACAAGAATAAACATGTAATAAGCTCAGCCCCTCTTTTGCTGGAGGGTTGGAATGAACATCATTATACCATTATCCATGTCAGATGTGCCCAGCCTTTTATGATTTACACCAAAGCCTCTCCCTGAAAGTCCAAGAACTGAACAACTTTTATCGTTTCCACCCTCTATAAAATCCATCACTTTGGCTGGACACCTACAATCGTTTTATGTTTCTGTATCGCAGCCGGAACCCACCAACAGCTGCCCATCTCTGCAGTAGAAAATATGTATAAAATTCAATTCACTTTGTCCTGTAGATTGGCCCAGTAGTCTCTAAACTGAAGCCAGCTTAGCATGCCTGTTGGCTTGTCTTTGACTGAGTAAGTGATTGAGAGGCATGTCTGACTCAGTTTGTATCTGGGAAAGAGAAAAAGAGATACAGTATGTGTGCACAGATCCTCAACTGTGCCCATCTTTTAAGTGTATAACAGAGTTTTGGATTAGTCTTTAAATGCACCAGAAAGCATAATGTTTGCACTTAAAATTGTAGTTTAAAACCACGTGGTCCAAAAAATGAATGATTAAGTTTCAAATTGCAGTGCATTATCAATGAAAAAAAGTACCTGATCCCTAAGAAAGGCTCAAGTTATTATAAGGTATGGTCCGGCTACTCTGTCTGCACGCTAAATAAGTTTTAAATAAACGGGAGTATAATTTTTGTGTGTATCCTCTCCATCTAATTGTCATATACTAAACTACAAATTAAATAACTGAAAATGTATTGATATGTTGGCATACTTTCTGTATCAGCTTATATTGGCTTTAAAATAGTATTAAGCCAATATTACAGCCAGTGTTTGGCCAGTTGTGGAATTTGTAGGTCTGTGTTTTCTTTAATAGTATGTTAAATAACAACTGTACTGTAATGGCCTTTCCTTAAGAACAACATACCAGCAGAGAGGCATGTCTGAAAAGCTTCACCTGTTTTGGATTTATAGTAAAGTTAAATATAAAATATCATCTTCACACAAACTGAATTGGTGCACCCGTGACTGAAAATCACTTTCAACTGGCAAAGGAATTTCCATCATCACTGATCCCAGACGAATTTACCAAACTCCTCTCCGTATGTGTGTTTACACAGAGACAGTAATGTGGTTTGGACCAGCCGGGAGATCCGAGCAGCTGTGATGCCATCCAGACGACTGGAGAGGAGACAGCATGCAGCCAGCATCAGCGCCAAGTCAAACCAGCATCTCAGGTCACAGAGCTGATTAACATCACCAATCATGAGAAAGTTATCTGTGTGGATGGAAGCCTGGAGGTTTGAAAAGCTGCCTTTTGACTGGAAGATAGCAGGTTTGAGTCTCCAGACCAGCTGGGGCATCTGGGTAATGGAAATGAATTAGTGGGAATACATGAGGCGACACAACTGCTCAGAAGATGGTGATGTATACACAGTGGGTTTATTTTGACAATGTGTTTGTCATTTATAATATGCAGTTTTTTCTATATTTAAGTATGCGGTGCTTGAGCCTGATCTCTAATGTTCTTTCTTACGGCCCCCTCATTTTCTTGCTGCCATCATTGTTTCCAAACCAAAGAATAACAAAAGGCAATTACCTATGAACGATTGCTTCACAAAATAAGAGCAGGCAGATCCCAACAAGCCACTGAACTCATAATTCTTCTGTAAAAACTCACTATAAATGACATTACAACCAGGTGCATGACATCAGCAGGGCGAGGCACCCAGGACCGGGCTGCATGCTGAGGCATTTAACAAAGTCAGAAGATGAGGAGACTTCAAATGAGGGCAGAGGGAGACGCTGACGTCTCTTTACTGCCCTGCTGAGTAGAGGACAGCTCGTCTTACTGAGAGAAATGTAAAAGAGAAGAGAGAGAGATAGGGAGAGGGAAGCAGCAGGATTATAGATGACAGCCACTGACAGAAAAACTGTCAGAAAGGAGCATGTACTGGAAGAAGAAGGACAGAAAAACAAAAGTAGAGACTGAGAAAAGAGAAAAGAAAATGACAAATAAACCAAGGACATACAGAGAATGAAAACGACCAGTGGAAAGTTTTGACCTTAGCTTCCCTACTCCTGTAAACGGTTTAGCAATCATGTGGTTTTATATCTCTTTTCTCTTCCTCTGTATTTTTTGATTGGCCTTCAACTTGTCTTTTCAACCTTCCTTGTTGCGCAGACACCCTGGTCCTTTCGCCTGGTCCTTACTTTTTCTTCCTACCCCTTGTTGTGTCTTTGTTACCTGGTTACATGGACACCTTGACTACTTTATGCAAAGTCAAGTGATTTGCTCTTTCACTATCAACCTCTCTCATAGGCATTAGTCACGTAAGACTGGCTTACAGGAATGGTTAGCTAGAGAGAAAAAGAATGAAAGGACTTATTGCTTAAAGCTGCTATAACCAATATTCTTATATTAACAATGGATGAAATGACTATGTGTAATGTGAAAGGGGTTACTTGTAGTGACAAACCCACAGATAATTAGCAGTTATCCTCAGCATCTTCCAGCACTGTTTCACTGCTCTCATTGGGGTCGTTTTCTGTTAGGATGTGTGGTTGCCAGGTGGTATCGGTCAGGGTGAGGGGTTACAGGGTAACGGGGTAGTAGGTGTTGGACCCAAACGCAGACATTCTCAGAGGGTAGGATCAGTTTAAAGGTTTAATGTTATTTTATTGTAGTGGTGACAGGTGAGTAGAAACATACAAACAGAAATGGTCCAGACAGCTAAACATGAAGACTCTCACAGAGCTTGGAGCACTGAGAAGGATCCCGCAGGAGAGTCAAGTCCAAAAGGTTGTGATGGAACAACTCACGGAGCGTGGAATGTAGAAAGAACAACAGGCAACAATAAACATGGAGTGGTGAACATCTGACAGGTGGCAACAGAAGGTAATGACCCGACAAGGCACACAAGGAAGAGACAGGTATAAATAGGCAAAGACTAACGAGGGAAACAGAAAAAGGTGAGTAAAAGAACACAGGTGAACATAATCAAGGGCTGAGACAAGAGGACCAAAACACACAGGAAACATGAAACAAGACCTTCAAAATAAGACCAGGAAACAAAAGACAGACCTAATAAGACAGGACCCAGTTCATGGATCCTAACAGTTTTCATCGAAAAACTTCTGATAAACCCACTGTAGGCTACCTGTCCAACACCAAACAGCCGACACACAAAGTTAGCCACCAGCTGGTGAACACAGTGGAGCATTTAGCAGCTAAAGAGGCAGATATTTCCCTCAGGAGCAGGTAGAGACCAAAAACAGAGCTAAAAGACAGTGAAAATTAGACTTAACATTCGCCAGCTGGACACACACTCAACTCCAAATTATTGCTAATGTAGCTCCATGTTGCTGCCAAAAAAATCAGTTATTGCAGCTTTAAAGAAGAGAAAAGGAAGAAGGATTTACTTGACTCTCATCTCACTACCACTAAGTTTCATTATTTCTAGACAATGTCAACATGTCAAAAGGCCAACATGCTTAATTCAGTTCCATAGTGTGTATTACTTCTGAACTCTGCTATCAGTGCAGGATGAACCGAATCACAGAAAGCACTATGAACTCATTAAGGTATTACATCAACAGCTGTTAATCCACTTTCTATTGTGGTGTAATTTATAAATGGAGCATTAGGATTTTGACCAGATGGCTTAGCTGTTGTTTCCACTCTAAATAGCAAACATGTCCAAATCACAAAGCTGTCAGCTCCACTGGGAAATCCTGAGTCCTTGTTGATAATCACACTGAATCAACTTGTCAGATTTTTTAAAACAAGATTAGATTCAGATTAGATTATAAAATCTAAACACACTCACTGAGTCAATTTGAAATATGCTACCAACAATAACAGTCTTACAATATAAAAAAACACAGCAGAACATGTTTAGGTTTGGATCAGAATAGGTCGAAGGTGTTAAGTGCATAACTGTATATGGGGGCAAGTGCATAATGGAGCCAATCAGAAAATGTTTAGAAATATTCATACTACTTAAAAGATCCATTTTGATTCCTGCAGAGAACAGTCCTGCTTTTGTACTCCACATCTGAAAGAAAGAGGCATCGTATAATGTAATATAATTAAACAAGTTTTATTCTTGGGCCATGTCTCCCAGCTTCATTTTGACTCTACAGGGCTGCTGCTGCTAGCTGCCTCTGTGTCCTGGTGAAATGTACACGTGCATGTGTGTCAAAAAAGCCCAATCATGCTGTGTGTAATACCATTCAACATGCCGATCTAAATATAAAGCACAGTATTATCAGCTAGCACAAGCTGCAGCAGAAGTCAGAGATACACACTAATAATGTCTTGAACAGAACTAAAGCTCTCAGCCGCTAAACCTGCCGACGATTCAAATGGTCCCATGCAGGGATACAGTACCCAGATATGAGGACAACTGTCGCCTAGAACGGTCGGCAACAGTTCTCCGAGAAGTATTTAATGCATTACGAGACACGTCAGCAAGAAGAGTTGCATTGTTTTTTTCCCCCTGACCTTGCCAGCCCTGGGCCTGGGAGATATGCCAAACTGGGACTGAGGGGGTGAGAGAGATGCTCTAAAAGTATCTGACAGAGAAAGAGGGAGAGTGGGAGGGTAAGATAAGCCTGAGTCAGTGAGACTGAAAAACAAGACAGGTAAAGAGACACACAATATAGATTCTTGTGTGTTTATGACACATTTAACAGTAATTTGTAATGGCCAAAATTACAGTTCCAAAGCAAAACGCTGCAAACACAGATGAAGATCGTTTTACTTGTCAGCTGACGATGAATCAGAATGTGGCTAGGGGATGAGAGCAAATGAGAACTCGACTGGATTCACTGAAAGGAGAACACACCAGGTCCAAACAGTATAGTGCTGACCCCAAAGCAACTACGCAAACGAACATTTATGGATGGTGCAACCTCACTTAGTCAATCACATACTGTAAACTGCTTCTCTCGACATTAAAATATTGAACCAATCTACAGTTTTCTTGCACACGAGAACCTATTTGTTTGCTTCCAAAGCATTTCTGAAGTTTACTTAAAATTTTCTTGACAGTTGGAAGTGAACATACTGGCCTGCTAACAAATTAGATTATCTCGGTAGTGTCTGAGAAGTGAATTTGTCTAAAATGGGGGAAGGCGACATTTCTCAAAAAGTGGAATTGAAGCATGGCAGCTGTGGCCTGTTGAGCCATGTGCGGCGAAATCTATTTAATTCTCAAATCCTGAAAGGCTGACAGTGAAATAAACAGGTGTTCTCCTACTATAGAGTTGGTATGGTTGACTGAAAGCAGGGGTGAATAGGTTAGGCTTTGAAAATGTTGGAATGAAAGACTGACAAACAAATGTGAATGTGAAAATGTGTATTTAGAGTTTTTAAAAACTTTACTTCATCCAAGACTGGTAGTAGTTTAAGTGTACTTAAACAGTCCAACCTTTGCAATACTGTAGCATTTGCAATAGCTACAGCTGCTACTGCCATCAGGAAGTGTTGTAGTGTCTTTGACAATGCAATTAATCTGTAGCAGTGTTATAAACTAGCACATGCACAGACTTTTCATGTGTCTAAATCCCCCAAAATGCCATAATTAAATACTAGTTCCATCAAATTCACACCCATACTGCGCTTGCTCTTTCCAAGACCTCTGACAGATGGCACACATTTAAAATAAATGAGTCCCAGAAAGTTTCGACAATCTCAGAAAACTACTTGAATGGCCCCAGCCATGAGGTACACCATGCAGATTGGGAAAAACGTAACTATTTGAGCAAGCTAAGCTATAAAAGAGATTAATGACATAATGTTAAAGTCGTCATGTGGCAAACAAGATCCTGGTTAGTTTTCCTGACCACAAGTGGGCAAAGGGCCGAGGAAGAAATACAAACATACAAATATATACATACATATATATATATACACACACATACACATATATATATATACATACATATATATATAGACACATACACACATATATACATACACACATATATACA
>LKNJ01000630.1:0-88208 GCA_002120245.1 Maccullochella peelii | reverse complement strand
GAGAGAGAGAGAGAGAGAAAGGCCTGTCACTATTTCCTTTACAGGATAACTTCCAACACAGTAAAATGTCTGGCCAGAAGCAGTTTGTAAGCTTACCACTGACCAAAGCCGTGTCATTTATTCAAGGCTCTCCAAAAAGAGCTCACCATTACTCTCCATTTACCTTCTGTGTCCTTGAGAAAACCAAGGAGGTGGGTGGAGGCGTTTTGGCAACAGACCAAAACTTCAGTCAACACTACATTTTTTTCCAGACTTTTTTTCCATTTTATTCAACTGTGAGTGTTATGATGTAAAATAGCACTCAAAACAGTGCTGTGCTGTTGATGCAATCAACAGGTGTTTTAAAAGCTTGAGCAGGAGCTGAAATGGTGCGTGTTTATGGAGAAATTCTTACCTCTCAGGGGACTGCTTGAGTTAACAACGTCTCATCAACTAGGACGAAAACAGACACAAACACATGATTACTTTCTGCATCCAAGTCTTCTGGGGGCTGCTCCAGCTATCCATTAAAACTCTGAGCCATATTATGTGTCTGAGGTGAAGAAATCTGTCAAAATTAGAAGCACACACATTAATTTGCTTTAAATATTATTTACTCATTGTGTGTTTTTTGAAGTCTGTAATACCAGGATGCAAAAACACAAATTAGCCAGGAATGAGTGAAATAAATACCTGAAATTAAAGGAGGCCATCTCCCACAATAAAGTCTACTTCATAGCCTGAAGCCTGAAAGCTTTTTATTATCATCCTTGAAAACTCTGTAATTCAGCATATTTGACATACTCAAAAAAAAGAAGATATTCAATGTGAGCAAACACCTGTAATCTTTCTTTTTGATAAACATGGAGTTATGTTACTTATACTTCCCCTGCCTTAGGTGTCTTTTTATGCATACAGCCCAAATTACAAACCACTCACCCTATTTTGAGGTACAGCATACTAACTAACCAACTTCTTTACAAAGGAAATGTTAAATGCCCTTCTTCTTCTGTTATAGTATGAATCATTTCCATGAGGAAAGACTCTGTGGAGACGAATGGACATCTCGTCAAAGTGTTCATTATGCTCTCCCTACGGCTTCTATACTATAAACAGGAACCACTACCAACTCTGGATGTGGCCCAATTACTGCCCATGTACGTGTGTTTGTACTGGTGAATTCTCACATGAGTGTGTAGGCCTCAGTGTGTGTTCTCGGTCACAGCGACCAGCAGTTTACACTACGGAGAGTGGGCTGTGCCTCCGTACTGTACTGGCGGCTGCACTGAGCGGCAGGTGGCCTGAGGGACTCGGTCTGCCCTTGATAGTCATCAGTGTCATCTCCACAAACACCAACTGTGTCAACACCAGAGAGCACAGCTCACCGTACGAGAACACGAGAGCTATTGATAGCATGTGAGATGTGTTATTGCTGAGGGTGCTGCGCCTGCATTCCATTAGAATCATTATTGGCTACTGGGAATTTTGGGATTGACCTAAAATAACACATCAAAATATATTCCACCTATGTATAAAAGAATTTCAGAACAATGTGTTGAGACAACAATCTGTGCACATTGTAAGAATTCACAGGACATATAGTAGTTTTAGCAGAACAGCTAAAAGCTGAATCTTGCATGAAGAATCTAAATTATGTAACTGTGGGCACAATGACTGGAAGTGTTGATGGCTTCTGGGAGTCGTGCGAGAGGTTGTACAACACCTTTAATGTGAAAAGCCCCAGATGGCACAGCAGTTGTGGAAACACACTTCTCTTCAGCTTGGCTAAATGAACAGGAATTGAAACCACCTGCTGAATCTGGTGGGGATGTTTATAATGTTAGTGGAGGTGGAAAAGTCCATTTTCCCTCCGTTCTCAGGTGTGGAATGACAATGAGAAGTGTGAGAAGCATGAAGCTCGCTGACAGCAAGTCTGCATTCTTTCATAGCTCAGATCTATATAGCCATATAAAAAGCATTATGAAGCCAGCCAATCATTCAGCTTATTGGTGAATGCCTGACAGACAAATCCAGAGATGAATTTCAGATTCAACACAGAGGTGTACTATAGATTCTATTCAGATCTCAGCTTGGGTATCTATGCACCCACAGCCTATTTAGACCTAGTTTCTTGTAACCAGATATATCAAGACTGTGCCTAGATCAAGTTGAGATGGATGGCAGTTCACACCTGGCATCAGCATCAGAGTCTCAATTTCAGATGTGTCTCAATTGACCACTTGTGGGGCAGCTGTAGCTCAGGAGGTAAAGAAGGTTGTCCACAATCACCGGGTTGACAGTTTGATCCCTGGCTCCTCCGGTCCACATGTCAAAGCGCTATATAAATGCAGTCCATTTCCAAGTAGTCACAGGGAGTCGTCAGTGATACCTTTGAGTCAAAGTACTCAGAAGTTGGTCTAAATCTACATTAGGTCATTTTAATTCCATTTCTGAGAGCTGCATTGCAGTTTGAATAAATACCAAACCTCCAACAAACAAAAGTCAATATATGCAATGCCTTTTGCTGTACCTTTGCTGGGATTATACCAAGAGTATGAGTCAGTGTTGTCATACAAGTAGTGGGAAATATCGACACATCTTGGATTAATAGTGGACACATCACTGTTAGGTTTTGCCTGCACTGTGAGAAAAAGGCAGAGCAGAATTGCACCTTTAGGAGCACAACATCTTGTTGCTGAGACAGTACCCTATAAAGGTTACATCACGATACTCTTTCTTACAAGTCCGTTTTTGTTTTTTGACCAGCTTCCTCAGTTTTTGTTGCTTCTTCCTCCCACTCTTGGTCAGAAGAAGACAGTATAAACAGACCAAGTGATAGGAGTAACTAGTGCTGCAGCAAGATAATGATCCTTCACCAGCTTCCCACCCACCACCACTACTACCAATAGTTTTTGATGAGGCCAGGCCAGAAAGCACTGCTGCATTCATTTTGGGTCTCCCCTACATCATCTGAACGCCCCATCAGTGTGCTACCTGAACTAACTTTACCTTTGGTTTCAGATAAACTGCTACAAATTTCTACCAGGAAATTTGTATCAGGAATTACTTATCAGGTACCTTTATGGTGGTAAACACCTGCTCTCATGAGCTCTTATGTGTTATGGTACAAAGGTACATATATGAAATACATCTGTGAAAAAGGTACTTTTAAGTACAAAAAATGTAGTCTACTGTAGCTCTATTTATACAAGCAATCTATGTAGAATGTAGAAAAGGCAAAATGCCAGATTGGTGAGTGGCTAATCGATAGTCACCTTGTGAAATCCATGCTGTTTGAAGTCCTCCACCACCCATACATCCTGGGCTCAACCCTCAACAACTTTAAAGTAACATCCTTATCAATCTTTGCTTTAAACCATTAAAGTATCAGGAACCACAGCTAGGGCATGGTCATAACCCACACATAATGACCGGGTTCACTGTCAGCAGCATTAAAAACCTGTACCACAGCAATTGGAACAATCAGAATGAATTCCGCCTCCAGTCATTAACTAAGCCGGGCACTGCACTTGACATACTAATTATTTTTTCTTTGGGCGAGATGCAGAGAGACAAGGAAAACCAGCACAGTTACATAACTTTTCTGCTGACCGCTATGGCCTCAGTGATTTGGTGGATGTGACTGTCCAACTACACAACAGCCCCCCTTTGGCCTCATTATATAAAATCCAGAAAAATTCAAAGTGTTATTTTTAACAAATTATTGCTTTAGCCACTGTCTCATAGACAGAAAGCAGGCCTTCAACAAGTGGCTTGAGGTGTGACTTAAGCTCTAAGAGACACCACCTTATTAAAAAAAAGTCCAGGGATGAAATAAGGGTGGACTTTGCTTTCTGTCTTGTTAGTTTTGCCACAGTTACAGAACAATCCTAACATCTCATTAATCTGATTCTGTCAGAAGGGGTTTAGAGAGACGGCATGAGAGCTGCAGTGTCTAGTCTGTTCAGCCCTGTCGCTCTCTCATGGCATGGAGGTTGCAGACTTAGTTAATTCAGAGGTATGAGGGGGATGACAGGTGAAAGTTCAAATTCTGAAATGAGAGGCAAAACTATTTAGTTAGTAGCCAGAAGCAAAAACAGGCGTATGTTAGAATTTGTTTATTTTCACATCAGTCGCAGAACAGATGGCAGATAACACAGTCTGTCAGGACTGTGTTCATTAAGTAGGAAACATCAGCAGATGACATTTTGTAAAAAGTTGTTCGGGTGTAAAAATCAACCCATTTCTCTTTTAAGTAATCACACATGGACATGACAACATCCCGCCATAATAGCTTATTAAGGCAATAGCTGCATACAAGCGATGGCAGGCCTGCTTTCAATTTTTCCACAAATACTTTCGGTTCAAATTGATGCAGTCATAATATGCTAAAGCAAGGCTGAACTGAAGTGGAACATGCCAGCTAGCAGGACGTGAGTCAAACCAAACCAGTGTTTTTGCAGATACTACATTTAACTTGCATAAACTCTTGATTATCTCTTCCAGAGGTTTTTTTTTTTTCATATTCAAAAGTGAATATGATTTGGATTTAACCTTGGTGCCTGGCTGAGGAGCGGAATTTCCACCTGGTAGCAGCAGTTTTTCAGATGGTGTGGATTTTATCTGTGCTACTGTCCACTCTAAAAGCCCTCTAATCTGACTACTGTTGACTCTGCTACTTGTGTGTCTGCAAAAACTGGGCTATTGTGTATTGCCTGCAAAATCTGCAAATTGACAGTCCATGCACAGCTGATGGAAGCCCCAGGTGTGAGGTGGATTTTGCAGTAATTTCACTGGAGAGAACAGCAGTACGAAGACAGGCAGGTCACCAATACTAAAGGAAGATAAACACAGCTGCTCACGCCTGGAGCACTGTACACAAGCACACACACATGCACACAGTATGCATGTGCAAACATGCAGATGCCTTAGACGCAGATGCAAATATTATTATTATTTGAGCTCTGGCACACATGGTAGAAGTGTACAATATAGTCCAGTTCAAGACAAATGCTCTGCAAAAAACATAACTGTATCTTTGTGACACAACAGGTAATTTATGAGGCAATAGCAGGATGTTTCATTAACATGTCCCCTTCATGTCTAATCCCTGACACAAAGAAATAGCAGTGTCACTTAATACTGCTAACAATCTCATTTTACAAGGGGAACCCCACTCATTAACAAACATAAAGCCATTTATAGTACTGCAGCCCCTATCCAGATATTTTTCCACTGTATAACTGTTAACACCGCCTTAGAGAGTTTGTCTTGAGGGTGGAAAATATATGTAAACCTAAAGTAAAGGTCAAGTGTAGCTTAAATATTGCAAATGTAGAAACTTTTAACAACCCTACAGTTTCCTGAGCTCATTAATTTGAAAATGATCAAATCAGATTTTACTTTTGGGACACCCTACTGGTAACATTAGGATTGCAGGGTCTTTATGAGACACATGATAATCCAATTTGGATGATTACCCGAGAAACAACTTGAATCACTGGGATCCTACAGAATTGTGGGTAGAAAGATGGTACTTAAATACTTAGACCCCTGACTAAACCTTTTTCATCCATTTAAGTGGGTCTGGACAACAGCATCAGTTAAATATTTAATATGAAACTGTGAATCCACACTGAAATGTATTTGTGAGATAAAGGAAACTCATTACAGATTATATCAATTATATCCTGTACGATGTTAAACGTTATCTTTTGTTTAGGCGAGATGACACAGTCTCTTGCTCCTCCTCTCAGGTTGATCTGTGTTCAGTCCTGGCAGCTCAGCACTCTCTGCAAAGCCTTTCTGCACAGATCACCCAGACAGCTGTATTAACAGGAAGAGAGCCTCGCTGAAGGATGAGTTCAGGCAGAGTATGTGACATGACTAGCCTGGAAACAGCCCCATTAAACACTCAGTTTTGTTTTCATTTGTTTTATTAATAAAAACAACTCGAAAATGTGATACACTATTAATCAAAGCAGGCAAACACTCCTCTTCAGGGAGGTCAGGGGTGGTGTTCAGCCGTACTGCAGCGCCTCTGTACCTGATACAGATTCAGTGCCTTGCTCAAAGGGGTCAGCTGGGTCAGTGCTTGATGATCTGACACAAGGGCCGTGTAGCTGAAGGATGCCACGGCCCAACAAGCTGCCAAACATTGTTGGAAAGAACATAGACCATTGGTATCCAACCCACAAACTGGCAAGTTTAAGCAGCATTTGGTGCCTGTGGACTGCTGCCAGAAGAAACCTGCTGCCAGTCCCAGGAATCATGACATGCTCATCATATGAATGAAAATCAATATGACTGAAAACGACACAAGCAAGAAAGCAATTATTACTTTAATGATAAGCAAACAACCTGAAAGATTAGTATAAATGCACACACACACACACACACACGCAGCAGACAACATTGGCCTGTGAAGTTCAGATGTAGTTGTGATTTCTCTTTGCGGCTGGTTGTGAAATCCTTTGGTTCCTACATTTATCACTCTAAAGCACATCTATGAGTCTAAACACTGTAGTTATGCTACATTTCTAGCTCTGCCAATGAAAGTAACACCAATATAACTCAGACTTTGCATTACAGGAGCACTGACAGTAATATGTGAATTAAAAACAGATACCTACACTTCCCCAATTAATGAAAGAAAGACTCAACAAATTGTGTGTGATTTATAGGTCATCACAATCACTAACCCAACTTCTTATGAAAGATTCTTTTCTTTAGTTCATGCTGGGAACATTTTGGACTTGAAAAACCTCTAACATGCTAACTAACACACACACACACACCACAAGCCTATTCGTCATTTTTTTCCACTTATTGTCGTGTCCCAGAGGCCATGAAACACATTTTTCCGGAACAGAACAACACCAGAATCAGGCTCAAACTGGTGACATCATCTTAAGGACACACCGCCACACCGAGTCCCTTCGACCACAAAATGGATGACATCACTCATCAAGTTATCCACAACAATTACTCTTGAAACACCACATTGTGTAATCGGCCCATAAAGGGCACAGAAACATGGTATGTGGGAATATCACATGTTGTGTTTGTCTGACTTCCCACCCGAAGCATATCACTGGCCCTCCTGGAAGGACAGAACAAAAGATGGGTCCTATCCAGTGATTTCCTTTGCTGAGGTAAAGGAAATACAGCCTTCCCATACTTCCCATCCTGCGACAAGAGTCCAAGACATGTGACACCGCACCACACATATCTGACAGGGTATCTCTCGCTGACTCCGACCAGATACATCCTCAGTGGAAAATGTGAGTTTGTGTGAGCAGTGATCCATCAGGAGGGGGAACTGATAAGGCGGAAAGTGTATTTGTCATGAGAATCTGTTTTTAAATGCTTAGAAAGGGAAAACAGATCTAAAATAAATCTAATGAAATACAGCAGCAGCCACTATGGGGGATTCCTTTCAAAATAAAGATTAAAACAATTTTCTGTCTTTATCCCACTAAATATTTGTGCTGTACAAGAAATTGACAATTTCAAGCATGATTAATCCATGTCAAATCAACCTGGTATGCAGACTCCCTTAACCTTTCTACCAGAATAACTGAATATGACTTAATAAAGACAATAATTTGAGTTTAGGCATATTGTCACTTCAGAGTACATCTTTGTACTAATGATTAGGAGTGCTGTCATGATTTATTATTTAGTTAAATCACAGAATGTTAATGGTGGTTTGATCATTTACATTTGATTTCAGTATCTACTGGTCAACCTGACACTTACAGTTGA
This sequence comes from Maccullochella peelii, assembly GCA_002120245.1. NCBI lineage: Eukaryota > Metazoa > Chordata > Actinopteri > Centrarchiformes > Percichthyidae > Maccullochella > Maccullochella peelii. The sequence continues at coordinate 80,462 of LKNJ01000630.1, read as the reverse complement.
TGTTTCAGATACCCTAAAACCTGTTGAATTTTGTTTTGTGCAAAGTACTGTTTTTCTCACAGTATTTAACTAAGGGTTGTGTTGCCATCTGAACGCACAGGATGTAATGCAACATCGCTCCTTGAGTAACTGAAACTAGTAACAGATAGGGAACACTGGGTGTGACAGGGTGCAATCTGCTATTAGATGAACAGCTTGTTCACTTCTGTTTAGCCTCAGCAGGTTCTCCTCTGTAATAACTGAGAAGATCATATAAAGACGGAGCCGGAGAGGATGAGTGACAGCTGGTGGGATCAGAGGCAGATGGAGAGGCTTGGTGCTGTACCTGCACTGCAACACAACACACAGATACATACATTTGTGTGCTGTATGTTGTTTTATATATTTTTTCATCCTTTTGAATAGATTCTGGAGGAATGATGAATTAAAAGTGTAATATTAGTGCCTTAAGAACTCATAGAGTCCTTAGTTTTACTTTGCAAACAAACAAAAGCACCAACAGATTCTCTAACTGTAAGAAGAGAAACATTTACAGTGTATAAACAAAAATGGGCAGTGAATTCAAAGAAATCCAAAGGGAGCGCACTTGGTTGCACATCAAAATGTTCGCACTTCACACAAAAAGCCCGTCAATTTGTGTACTATTCACATAAACAAATGCACACTACAGACACACACAACCTCACAGACTGCTCGGTGATGCCCAAGGGGGCTACTGAACAGAATGCAACATGCGTCACTAACGACATGCATCAGCCCTCTAGCAGAGAAGCACAGCAACATCAACAACAGCAGAGCTTGGAGACGAACTGTTCCTGTACGTACAGTAGAGTGACTTGTCTTGCAGAAACATTGACCTGAATACAAGACTGAGGTGAAGTCACAGCTTTATATATCACCTCAAAGCACAGTGGAGACAGGCCCTGAGGTTGAATACAGTATAGAGGTTGTATTCACAATAAGGATCAGATTAATTATGAAGTACAGTAGATGTACTTCTTATGGTGTAGTACTATGTGCTCATGGGATATGTGGGCAGCGAAAAGGTGATAATGATTCAGGGAAGCCCAGAACCAGAGGGACTCAGGTGAGGCTCAGGTGCCTGGTGCCTGAGCCTCACCTTTGTTATTGGCTACTTGTCAGCTTGCAGGCAGACTCAAAGTTCATGAGCTCTTGTCCTTGTAATTTTTATCACATCAAGTCAAGGCAGAATGCATTAGCTATCCCGGACACACAAAAATGTGCTCATGCCGTGATCAATCAGTACCATTGTAATAATCAGACCTGTGCACACTGTTTGGATGCAATCCAGCCACGATGAGCAAATGGGGCAAATTTTCAATAGTAGCTTAATATTGGGCTGAAAAGCAGTGTTTCACTCACTCTCACTGAAAGTTTCAAGTTTGCTGCACTTCTGACCACACCCAACAGTGACATACCCTGGAGTACACGTCTACATCACTGCAGCAAGGTTTACTGTAGGTGAGTAAAAACAAGATTTTCAGCTGGTGTACAGTTGCTCTTTAAAAATGACTATGTAGGCCTACATAGAGAAGGTAATCCCATATATGTAACGTCCCACTGAAATGTCAGATGTAACCACATACAGTACAGTACTAAGTGTAGGTGTCACTTCAAAACATGCCTCTGTCTTTGACACAGTACACAATAGTTGCTTTTGATTTTACACTTCAACAAAACATACGTTGTAACTGACATGAATTCTTTAGAAATAGAATACCAAGGCAATTTTTAATGTATCCAGTGATATAGAATATTACTGATATTAACCAACAATATTCAAAACAAACACACTATGGCCAATGGTGTATACTTCGATGCATGGTGTTCTGAGTGGTATTTTTGGCCATGTATGCAAGGATGAGAGGTCATATTAGCAAATGTAACTGAATAAACACATACAAGGGTAACACGACTATTTGTGGTCCAGCAGGAGAAGAAATAGAGAAACTGTGGATTAGCAACATGGCGGCCCTGCAGATCTAGTGTCGCCACACACATCTCACGCTCCACCACCAGCACCACTACACTACTGATGTACAGTACCTTTAAATATAACCTATCACCATGACCAGTTCAGTCAATGTGCTAAAAACATACACGTAACACACAACTGATTGACAAGTGATCTCTATGAAGTGCAGAAACACCACAGAGTGTGTGGTATCTCAGCTGTCATCAGAATCAAATTAATAACCACTCTGGTTGTCCACCATGTCAAAGTCACAACACTGTTTGGTAAGAAGACATTTGGCTTCATGTCACGTCTTGTTACGCCCTACCACACCACACATCCAAATAAAGCACACGCAATCAATTAAAACCATGACTAAGGACAACAAATAACTGCCAAAACACAACATTAAGACCACACTGCGCAGTGCTGACCCAGCAGTTTAGTTCAGTGGCAGCGAGGATGAGAATCATCATATAGTACAAAAGCTGACCCAGTTAGAGAAGAGACAACAGAGGACTGCACAGTACATACCCACACAGTGATTTGTCACTGGGTGTGTGATGCCACAATGCCATGGTGCGCGTGTGTGTGTGTGTGTGTGTGTGTGTGTGTGTGTGTGTGTGTGCGTGTGCGCGTGTGTGTGTGTCCAAAAACAGGAACCAAGGCATGGGTGTGCCTGCTAAAATAGTGGCAGATGATGTGATAGATTTAGATGTTTGGTCAGAGAGGCAATAAAGCATGTTTCCTGAGGCCAACAAGAGTTCATATATATGCACATACACAAACACACACATTTTTATTTACTGGATTCAATTGAAATTTCCACTGGATCACTGTATTCCTAAAGTTGAATATGAATAAAATTATATGAATGTAGACCTGCAACGATTAGTCGAGCAAAAGAAAATTGATCAGCAACTATTTAAACTGATTAATCTTTTCAGTCATTTTTAAAGTAAAGATTTGATGGTTCCAGGCTTTCAAATGTGAGAATTAGCTACACATTGTGCTCTAGGATATTGTGATGGGCATTTTCCACTGTTTTCTGATGTTTAATAGACCAAACGATTAATCAAGAAAATAATGTGCAGTTTGACCGATAACTAAATAATCGTTAGCTGCAGCCCTACATGAATGAACTTTCCATGTAGCTTTTCCAGTTCATCCACAAAACTCTCATAGAACTGTACAATAAACTATTTTTATGAAATAAGCGACATTATGAATCTCTTACCAACCTAAATTTACTCACACTGCAATTTATAGCAGTTAAATAAATGTGTTAAACAATGTGCAGTTAAACAATAGTCACACAACCATTGATGTCTACCAAAAAGTTCAACCAACTAATCAGCCAACAGCTAAATGTCTTTAACTGCTCATATAGTAATAAGCCAACATTAGAAAGGAAATACATATTTAAAAAAAAACAACTAAAAACAATAATTATTGTGACATTCATTGTTCGTGAGGTTAAATCTGATGTAGATTTTGGGTCCTATCATTCAGCCCGTCTCTGCCACACATTCTCACACCTCAAATACCTCATTCAAACAGCAACAACCAATAAATGCACCCATATTCAAATACGATGGTTAAACGTGACATAAACCAATACTGCATTCAGAAATTCCCAAATATCCCAGCTGGTGTTCAACCAGCCAAGAAGGGAACCGGTGCGACAAGTGTTACCACATTTTATTTCATCACCAGCACAGTACTGACATCAACATGTTGTAATGGTAAGAATTCAAAATCCAGTGTGTGTTAGGAAATTCATGTTGCTAACCAGCATGATCATTACACAGAAGGTCAGTTACAGAGTGATATACTGTATCTTTCTATACAATGATGACAAAATAAAGGGTGCACTCAGTGAAAGTCACTCAGAATGAACAAAGCACACCGTCTGAGCTGAATGTCACTGCAGGATTCAGGGCTGAAGCTGTGTGTGTGTCTATGTGTGTGTATGTACAGAAGAGTTATGTTGCTCTGTAGGACTTTTATAGCAGGGTAATAAAACAGCAGGGAAACATGGCTCAATAGAGAAAAGAAAAGAAAAGACCAGGCAGTATCATGGATTTAGTTATGGTGCGCACACACACACACACACACACACACACACAGTGAGCTTTCTATCACACAGAACTCAGAAATAGCGACAGTGCATCCTTTCCAGATCCCCACACAGTGAGGGGATCAACACCTGTAACGAAGGCATCCACAGAAGCTCCTCACGTGGCCTGACACACACACACACACACACACACACACACACACACACACACACACACACACACAGCTATTAATGAACCTCACATGAACACACTGTGGGAACCAGCTTCACATTTGGCGAACAAATACAAACCCCAAAGGCTGTACTTCACTGTACGAACTAGTATTTTTCCTTTGCCTGTAAATACGCAAAATGACAGTCAATTAATTGAGTAGATTAGGTGACCTGGAAGATTTCTAATCTAATCTCCATATTAATGCAGACCCTCAGGGCACAGTTATGGGGAGGCGCCCCCCTCTTCCTCCACAAACAGTGGCAGCACACTCACTCTCATGACTGGCAAGCAGCCCAGGCTAAACAGCATACCAAGTCAGTGCCATTCTCTGCTCACAATGGCAGCATTTCATTGGTCATAAACAGTAAAATCAACATTTAAGATTGATGATTGAATAAGGATTCAAGACTCCATGGCTCTAACTTCACAAGGACAGAATTAATATATTGTTCTGGTTACATAATTATAACCATCTGATGTTAAAAGACCACATCATTGGTATTTCCACATGACAGAATTGTTGATTTTCAGCTCACATCTGCAAGAGTTCATAAACTCCATGACTGGATAATGAAATTGTGATTTCAAATAAGACACAACATATTCAGTCTCAACATCCTGAACACTCCAGACGATTATAAGTCCAATCGTGTAGTGGAGTCGACATTCCCATGTCAGCTTCGAACTTTCATGATCCCAAATGTTTGACCCTCAGAGAGACACTTTAATAAGGTAACGGCCGCGGGGATCAAAGAGCCACTGTCTGCTTCAAAAGCTCATTTGGCCCAAAACTTGGCACCTCTCCTTCTCCCATGGTCGGAGGCTGACCCCGTTACCATGGTTACTCCACTCTAATATCTATGCAAACGCCTTCTCGCTGCATGGGAAGACCCACTGCTGGCCGGGGCTGACGCTCTGCCAGGGACTGCCCCCTCACACACAAACAGAGACAGGCCTGTGTAAACACAAACATATTATGAACCCAATGCAAAATAGACACATATGTACATATCAACACACATGCAAACACATGCACATCCAAAGTGAACACATTTCCCCAAGCAGGACAGAAGTCAGCTGTACTCCACGTCAGGCCGGATGCTTTCAGTAATTCATCCACCCACAAGTGTATAATAAGGTTATTCTAACCCCACCCCGCTGGGACCTCTGGCTCTGGCAACCAAACAACTGTGGGATCTAAACACTCAGCCCACACATGTATCACATCAAACAGCACCCTGACTGTGGATGCACAATAGCATGAAACAAGAGACCGTTCAGCTTCGCCTGACTCCTGCAGTCAGAGAAATCAGAGCATAAAAAATTAAACACTGTTGCAGATCAGCAATGCAGCTCAATGCCACTTTATCAAGATCAGCTGCAATTGTGTAAGCATCAGTAGACGACCAGAGCTGATATATTTCCAACTAAACAAACAAGCACACAACAGGTAAATAGCAACCATGTCACAACAAAATAATTATAATATGGAGCTTTTTTCCAGGTTTTTTTTTTTACTCAGGCCAAAATGTTTTGATCCAACAGCATTAACTACAGCATTAATTAACCTCTGAGGAGCATTTTATTATCTTCAGTTCAGTTTTACTACCATGAAAAACATCCAAAATTAAGAGCTTTTTAATAGGTTAATCATTTTGAGTTCTGCTGGATACTATAAAAGACAAGCCTTTAAACCTTGAATTTCAAGTTTATTTTAAAAGAATAAAGGACATTTTAGGAAATACGCTTATTCGTTTTCTTGCCAAGAGTTAGATGAGAAGATCAATACCACTCTCATGTCTGTACAGTAAATATGAAGCTACTGCCAGCAGCCAGTTAGCTTACTTTAGCACAAAAATTGGAAACAGGGGAAAACGGCTAGCCTGGCTCTGTCCAAAGGTAACAAAATCAAAATTCTAGTGGTAGCTTCATATTAACATGAGAATGGTATTGATCTTCTCATCTAACTCTCGACAAGAAAGCAAATAAACATATTTCCCAAAATGTCAAACTATTCCTTTAAAGCACTGTATAGTATGGTTGTGTAATAATATGGTTAATAAAATGTTTTGTTTTTTTTAAAATCTGCTTTCATTGGGCGTAAAACAGACACATACACACAAGTTCAGAAGATCAGGCACAGTGTGTAACCCTGTCCAACTCAGCAGGCCTTGGCCCTGTCTGACCAAACCCAGAGCTACAAACTGAAACAAGCCAAATGAATGAAAGATGAAGTCAAAACCCAGAGAGAGACAAGAAAATCCAAGATAATAAAATGAAGCCCGCTTGCGCGCAAACACACACATCCTGTAACAAAGGAAAAACATTGGAGTCCAAGACTCAATCAATTTGCAGTGTGCAGGGAGAGTGGAGCCACATGTTTTTGATAAGTCCTCTAGCAGAGCAGGGTGAGGTAATGATGAAGTCATCTCTGTCCTCTGGACAGGTTCAAATTCACTGGGCTGTGTGCTTTTTAAATGGCTTCCATCTCACCAACACACACACACACACTCTCTCTTTTTTGTGGGGGTGCTACGCAGTAAGAAAATATTTTTGAACAATATGTTTTTACTGAGTTTGCAATAGGTATCAAGACCAGAAAATAAATAAAGGAGCTGCAACATGTGTGCAACTCATCTTCTTCTACACACCTGTCACTCAAGGAGCTCCTCTTTCAAGCACACACACAAAAAAAAACTAGATTCATCAATTATTTTCTGCCTCGATATCTCCCTCCTCGTTCTTCAGTTCCTGTTTCCCCAAAACATTCCCAAGCAATCAAGTCTTGCTATGGACACGCCTCATTAACAGTCCCTGCAGGCTGCACCCACTCAACCGGTCACTGCCACTCTTGTTATTAATTTATGAGGCTGTGAGTCCATTCCCCCACCAGTGGTCACTGTACTTCCTGTGTCCTGTGTTCCAGGGAGACTGCCGTAGATGTGTTGAGACAGAAGATTCCCCTCCTCTGCTTAGCGGAAATGTTATTCTGCAAGCACTGAAAAGGTCACCACTATAAGCCTATTACAAATACAATACGCCCATGGACAAAACAAAATTTTGATTGGCTGGTGCATTATTTGGAGGCAGCTGCATGGCTCTGATGTCATTGTTGTTCAATACAAATATCCAAATAATCACTAATCACTAGTGTCACAAACACATTCTTCAGCGAGCTAGTGGTCGGTCTGGAGATTTTGGCACGCCTCCTCCTCAAAAGCAGTTGCGTGACAGATTTGTAGATATTGTAAGGCCATGTGGGCAGGGCGACTAAACTGCATGACATTTAGGTATTTAGGTATCAGTATGGATTGAGAGAGGCTGGATTTAAATCATACCAAGTGTGCTAGAGGATGGTGCTTTGCAGAACAAAATTATAATATAATTTATCGAGAAAATGGAGATAAGTAGGTTATATTCATCTTCTTTACTCAACTATGTCTGGCTGCTACAAGAGCCAGAAACCTCACCGTCTCGCCTCCCTAGAGTCCCAAGCAACTGCAATATTCATGAGGACCTTATGAAACACTCGGCGCCAAACAAGAGAGAAAATGGAGTTTACATCAAAGAGGATGTGCGAAGGTGGAGGAAATATAAATATGGAGTATGTTTGCATTTTCTATCTATTCCGTCATTGGCTCTGGGTTAAATATCTCACTTATAGAAAGTCCCTAAAGGATTTTAAATGAGCCCCCCCCCCCCATACGAGTACATAAGAGAATGAGGGAAATAATGTTTTAGATTTCAGGTCCATATGGTGAACATTCACAGTTTTTCAGAGAGCTCTGCAGATAAAGGAAGAAGAAAAAAAAGAAAACAGAAAAATCAAGTATGAGCGCAGGCCTTTAGGAGACAATTATCATATTTGTCTGCGCCCTTTTTTAAGTTCAGACAGCCAGGCTTTGCTGTGGAAATGGATATCCTCAGAGAGTCATTACAGGTTGAGAAATATCCAAGAGCCAGAGGTGCTGAGGAGGTGCTCACGGGTAACATGCGATTTGAGGGGGAAGAGAAGGGAGAGAGGGATGGTGGTGGTGGAAGAACCTGGGGGCATGACAAGAGGAAAAGAGAGTTGGGGATAAATAAAAAAAATGTAACAAATGATGAAAAGGTGGGAAACTGAGAGGAAGCGAGAAGATAGAAGAAGCTGCATGCATTCACTGAGTAACCCAGCTGTTGACAATTTAACAGTTAATGTTTTCTTAAGGATAAAGCAGTTTACACACACTGATACTAAGAAGGTGAGGTGTCATCCAGCAGAAAGGATGAAAAGGCATTCCCACCAGCTAGCCTCTTTTATGCAGACTGAAGATATTATAATCCCAGTAATAATACAGTTATAATATTAAGCACTGCTTTTGTTGAAAACAATGTGTAACCAGGCTCAGCTTGCACTGATGACATAAACTAGAAGTGAAAGGTTTCCATGACACATCAATATATTTGCTGTGAGAGAATACCAAAACTCTTACAAGCCTGGGACTAATTATGTATTTATGAATAACTGCCAATAACTAAATGCAAATAATTAAACAGACTTACGGATAGTTTGTCTTATTGATAGTTTTGTTCTTGAAAAAATAACTCTGCATCCTGATCCGAAACTGTAAATGAAACTGAAGATGAATTCAGTAATTGAAGAAATTAAGTAATTTAACCTAAATGTAATGTAAAACTTACTGTCATGTGCACCTCATGATGACTTACAGTGCTATTTTCCTTTGGGTCAAAACTTGCAGCAGTTCAACGTGGTGCTTGTTTTTAAAGCCCCTTTGTGTAAGACTTGAAGATCTTTTACTTTGGTGACTCGTAGTAACAAAGAACATACTGTCACCGAGAGCAGCCCGGCAAAACAATCAAACACAGGCACATGGAAAAATAAACGGGCTAAAAGCAACACACAACAATTTCCATCTGAATAATCTGAAAGCTGCTATACACACACAAAAAAAAAATCTACACGTAAGGGGCTTGAAAGAGGCCTCTTATATTAGGCCTTCATCACCATACATCTCATTGAAATATGTAAGAAATTATATGCTAGCTGCTGTTTGTCACTTGAAGCAAGCAAAACAGTACAAAACAGTAAAGCACATTAAACTCTTGTATACTCTGCTAAAACAGTGTCCTTTTCCCCATTAGTACCTAACTTACTGGCATCAGTATATAGTCTGAGTGAATCTCTATTTGCAGGAGGTGCTGTACTGTAAGTGACCCTGACCTTTGACCTCCTCTGATAAAAGGGGCACTGCAAAACCTAGGCATATGAATTAATTAATAGCTGTCTTTTTTATTTGCTTTCATTAACGCAAAATGAATGAAAGCAAATCCTCTGCAGATGTCCTACTTTTATGAGATAATACTGTGTGACACTCTCACGGTCTACACATTAAATACACATACATAACTAATGGAAGAATAAGAGCGTTTTTAACAAAAGAGCAAAGGGAGAGGATATTTATGACATGTTGTTGAAGTAGCCTACTGACAGTAAACAATATTGCAGCTGTTTGGATGTCCCAGATAACTAAGTGAGGACAGGATTGCTTATTTTCACTAGCTTTTGGACAAAATGGTATCAATCATGGTTATAAAACCTCAATAAAGGGAGCATTCTTGGTCACAGTGGCAGCATATGACTCATAAACTTGTTTAAAGGAAAGACTTTCATTGAAACACCAATAAACAGCTTTAAGCAGGCAAGGCAAGGACACGCAACTACAAAGCAACGCATACCTTTAGGAAATGTTACTTAAATGACAAAACATATGACTAAAATCATCCAAATACCTCCTGTGAGGATCACCAGGTCCCGGCTTAGCAGGTGACAGTCGACCTGCAGAGGCACGAGACGCTCCCGGACCCTTTCTCACGTTTTGAACTCAGTGGTTCCGTTCAAGCACGACGTGTCCGAGCACGTTCACTGACGTTCAATCACTTCGATGGTGTTAACCCGCTCCCTGCTGGCTGTGCAGGCAGCACACATGCGGTGTAGATCTAGTATGCCGGCTAAAGCGGAAACACTGGCTCACAATATGGCAGGAAGTGAAATTTCATTCACCGAAACGGGCGACGCATTTTTTCGCAAATCCCTTGCGTGATGCGGAGCACACGTGACTCAGGCAGGCTGCTGTTGATGTGTATTATTTAAGTTTGTCCCAATTCAGACAGAAAGACTATACACTGTCTTGAGCAGACCTAGCTAGGAACATGTCTAACAATAAACATATGTAAACGTATATTAAAGTAGGCTATATTTCGGGCAATGTTTAGACTACACAGTATGCTGCATGCAGGTATATCAGAAAATACACCTTGTTGGAATGTTATATATACTGTCTACCCAGGATCCAGCTTAATATGCAGTGTGTACTCACTGCAGTATAGGTCCTTTTCATCTGCTTGTATCTGTATTGTCAATGGTGCCTATACAATTGTGGCCTAAGCATGAACACATGTAAAGGGTAAATATGCATTTAATTATGCATCAGTCGAGGCTCAGACAACAGTTTAGCATCTAAGCAAATAGCAAATATGACGATACATATGATACAAATGTGCTGCACTGCCTCCATCTAGTGGTGTTAGGGTGCTGGTGTACAACCTGTAGATGGGGCGCCCATACACCAAAAGGAATCATGTGAGTGCAGATCCAGGAACAGCACTTACCTTAAATAAACAGGCACGAATTCAAAATAAAACTACAATACTTCACAGGTGTATAAAGTAGACTAAATGTTGACTTTGATCAATCACTTGTCTCAAGCAAGTTTCATGTCTTTGCAAGTTGATCTTAGTGCAGTTAAATGAATGCAAACTTACAGCTGCCTACAAGGAAACATAATAACTAATGATTTGCAAAACCTCCAATATAATCTGATTTCAGTTCTGGATGTCATATCAGGCTGCAAAATGTGGTCTTTTTACATGTATAATAAATGTACATGTCAATTGTTAATTCCCCAGTGTGTTAATATACTTCATTTAAATAGCGATTCTTCATTTATATGAATAACAATCCAAAGCTGCAAATCATTTCAAATAAACTATAGGTATGTTGTTGTCATCAGAGACAACGAGGTTGGCATCTTTGAGAACCCATTCTGCAAGATGATAATTTCCCTTTCTTTGATTATATATATTAATGCTTCCACCTGTAAAAAAAAAAAAAAAAAAAAACCACCAAAAACAATGTTTTAGATGTTTGCAGCAATCAGTGCAGTGTTTAAGAGAGATACTTTACTAGTTTATAAAGTATATTGTGACCTTATGAATAGTCAGAAGGGTGTCAATGAGTATTTTGAATTCCTGTCATACAACATACATGTTCCTCTTTCTCTCAAAACCTGTTGCTAACATCTTTGACATGTTTCCTCATGCTTCCAGGCCTTGATAATAAAGTCCATTGTTTGCCATGTAATCTCCATGTGATATGAAAAGACATCTTTACAATTTATATTGTGCACTGTAATAACTCTACATGCCGTTTCAGAGTGATTTACAGAACAAGGTCACATTTATATGACCTGCAATAAATCTGAGTTTGATCTCATGAATTATTAGCCTTACACTGATGAGTGTAATGAAATTACTGGTAAATGATACTCACATGTAAACAAGTCATATAACCGCGGTCCCTCATGTTTGCATGTTACATTTTTTGTGACCTTTATTTCCCACATGACGTTAGTGCTGATTGTGACCTGAATCTTAATCCTGTCAGTCCTGTCCTTTTACAAGACAATGTAAAAGTCCTGTATACATCCAAATGCAATTATTGGTGTCAATTAAAATGATATAAAATATCTTTAAATGTTTTTCTTTATTGTGGCTCTCTTGATGTGTAATTATACAGTACTCTGAAAGTCATTTTATAAAACTATTAATTGGTATTCCATCAATTTTGAGACATTACAGCTTTCCTAGGTCCATCCTGTGTAATGCCTCCTCATTAAGAAAACAGTCTACCATTTCTATATTGTCTCTGCTCTGTTTCTATTTGCCCAAGTCTTTTGCTGTCTGTGCCTATTTTTTGCATGTGTGTGTGCGTGTGCAAATGGTAAACCTGTGTGTATGTGCAGGGACAGAGACATGGTCACGTCACGATTCCAGCTCCTGCCGCAATCACTGATCTAAACAAGCCCAGTGAAGGACCTGTTCCACTTCACAGGCCCTCTAATATGTGTAAATAGCTGCATGGTTTACCCCAAACAGCTCACAATGATGGGCCATCGGGCTGCTATTCTTAGAACAAGTCACTATTTTCTTTCCTTTTTTTCCTCAACCCTGTAACAAGGTCAGCTGAGGCATATTCTGTGAGACACGAAAGAGGAAGAGACAGAAATAGGGTTGTAAAATGGGGTGGGGAGGTGGGGGGAGAATGGCTCCTGGAACCACAGCTCAGAAACCAACTTAAAAAACATTTCAAACAACTGTGAGGCTACAAGCTTGATTCTGGGCACTTTATCTTTATTCCCACCAAGCACACCCATCTATACATATGTTGTGAATTTTATAAGATGATTCAATTACTTTGTTTTCAATATCTTTGGCTTGATCTGTTGCTGTTCTTTATTTTTAATCAGTATATTTATTTTCAATATTTTTATCTGTATTTATTCTTTATAAATTATATATATATATACATATATATATATATTTTATATCACTTGTATATCTTACTATAGATTGCTGCTGTTAAATGTCATCGGTGTGTTCCTGTGACCTGTGTGCTTAATGCCTGCCTGCAAAGCAAAAATGGGGGATAACTGGGCTAATGATAAAGTTGAAGTTAAAGCATTTGATTTAAAAAGATGATTGAAATACAAGCTGATAAAGGTAGGCAATTTGAAACCCTGCTATTACAGTATACTGCACTGTACAAGGTATTGTGTAACAGTGAATACGTGTAACCTTATCTTACAAAGCATAAAGAAACAAACAAACAAACATGAAGGGTCAGTTCAGTTTCAGTTCAACCAACTAAGTCCCCCAAAAATATGAATCAAAAAAGCTTCATCAGCATATTGATATATTTCTATATTAACAACCATTAATATTTCCTTTGCATCTTGAACTGATTTAGCCCAACAGAACACTGGAACATATAAACACTATGATCAACAGGGACTTTCCTCTCTGCCTATATTTTGCCTTGAGCTGAGCGTGGCCACCACAGGGAAGGGCCACCTCCACCCATCCAGGCTGCCAAATATTCTTCCTCCCCTATCTCAATATACAGGACACTGTCACCCTGGCCAATCACAGGCTGACACAGGCAGAATGCAGCTGAAAAACAGAAGCACACGGGAGGCTGCACATTTGAAAACCAGTTACACATGACATGTTCATGGAGAACACACTTAGACACACACAAACACACACAGTTGAAGTTCTTATATTGTAACTGAGCTGTTTTACCTTCAATGAGGATTTGCATGACTTCAGTGAAGTTTTTATAAACCTAATTTTTCTTTAATTCTAAATACATATTTTCTCTTTGCTGTGTATCTTGCACACATCTGCCAACATGTGCCTTCTGGCAGCTGCCCTGGTGTTTTCTTTACTTGGTGAGTATTTTGCAATCTTTGACTTTTGCCACATGGACTTCATGAATTATTTGCGAATTCCAGTCTAATGTTTATGCCAGTGTTTTTAAAACATGTGCCATGGAGAACAGAGAGTCTGTAGGGTTTGTTCCAACAGAAGGTCATTTCACTGATTAGTTACTTTGCCCTGGTTGATGTGTATATTAACAGATCTTTTTCTCAGTTCGAAGGAAAACCGGCAGACTCTCAGTTATTCAGTGGCCAAAGACTGCTGGATTTGGTTAAAGCACCAGCAGCTCAGTTTTATTTATGAAAGCTTAGTAGGTTGCATCTCCCTCTGTGAATCACTCTGTGCCTGTGTGGAAAGGCTTGAAACTATCTATATGATAAAAATAGAAATGTGATGTTAGTAAGTACTCTAACTGTAAGTAGAATCCAGAATCGCTCTACTCTCAAGAATGGGGATTGATCCATTTTACAACCTTCTGACCACCTAAACAGTGTTTTATCCAAAGTTCTGCCTTAGGAATCCTTCATCACATTATTTTATAGCTATAGGTCAATGCTTATGAATCATTTCATTTGATATGAAAAGTTGATATAGTCTGATATAAACAAGGTTTATAACATTTACAAAATCAATGAGAAGTCTAATTGATTACTTTTAACTATGACTTTTAACTACTTTAAACACTGCAAACATACATTGTATTGTCCTGTTAATCTATTTAAATAGAATTCAAATGGGAATCAAAATAGAGCTAATGACAATGATTTTAGACCATGACTAGTCACACTGTGAAAGTAGCTTTTAACTCTCACTTCAAATGTCATACAGGCTGAATAACATTAAAGAATTGAAAGTGGCTGTTATATATAACATTTTATAGAGAATAGAAACTAAAAGGTGCATACAACTTAATTAACAGTATTTCCACCATATGGTGGCTATTGTGTCACCTACCAAGCGGCATAATCTAACTGATTTAATGCTTTTGCTAGTACAAAAACTACTGCTGTATATAGTGTCAAGTTCAAAGTTGGTAATTATAGGTTGTTTTAAACTTAACTTTATAGTCTAGTGGATTAATGTGCAAGTAGTCTGTGGTTTATGTGTCAATGTGTCACTAAAAGGTGATGACCTGAACATGATTCATGTTGACCTATTCATAGGCATGTTCAGTAGACCCACATCATGTGTGCATTTTCCATATGAAAGTGGCATCATTTTAAAGTAAACAGATTTTCAAATACCTTTGCTTGTCTTATCTTTCTCACCCATTAGTGCGCTGCCAATAATGTGGCACCCAAGCATGCAGAAATACAATCAGTCCACCAAGCAAATTTCAGTGTTAAAATACATGTTGAAACAGGTGAGCTAGTGTGCTTGCTTCAGCAATGCACACTCTTAAACATGTTTTTATATGTTTATTATTATTATTATTATTATTATTATGCCTCATCTTCTGGACACTTTTCTAACTTTTTTACTTCCTTTTTTATACAGAAACTTAATGTCAAACATCAAATAGCTTTCATATTTTCAACACTTTTTTTCAACTTTTTTTTCCCTTTGAAACATCATTCAAACTTTAAACCAGTTTCCATCCTTTGTACTTCATTGTATTAGCTAAGCTTTTCGTACCTTTCATAGTTCTTTAGTAATTACTGTTTAAGCAGTATTCTCATTTCAGACATTCACAGATTTTCACATACACCGAGAATAGACTTTTCAGTGAAATAGGAGACATCTTGTGTCAATACCAGTTGTATCAGTTAAATTTTTGAAATTAACAATATTTTTCTATTCATATTTTCTGGATTTTTTATAATGAGAGAGAAGGATTAGATGAATGAAGATGAAAAATTTTACATTGTGGTGGAAGAACCATATACGAGCAGAGTATTGGCTTTCTTGATCCATGATAGCCCATACATTGACCTAACTGTTTTAGTTCTGTCTAATGTTGACCATATTGTAATGCATACAGATATTATAGGAACATTATTTAAACACTGGCAATTCAGATCATCCAATATCAGCATTTTGTTTGTTGAGGTGGGTTGTGCATTTAGAAGTGTAGGAACCCAGATTACTACCATCCCCTTCCTCCTTGTCGTCCTTTTCAGATTCCATTTTCTGTGTTCAGTTTATGGCACCTCTGAACATGGGCGGAGTCACAGGACAGGTGCATTTTAACTCCACCTCCCAGATGGCCACTGTCAATGTGTCTGGCGCTGGATCCTGTGGTTCACTTGACTTTTCCCTCAGCGAGTTCCCCATCATGTATGGCCATTATGCTCAGCCCTGTTCAGGAGCAAATATTGGCTCCAGCATCTTCACTTTCACAGCTGATCCTGCCTCAAACCCCACCATCAACGTGTCACGCCTCTTCGAACAAAACTCAAACCTGGACGACTTCTCGCTGACTTTGCAGACATGTAATGGCACTAAAGTATGCACTGTTGTAAGTCGAGGTCAAATGCTCTTGACTTATCTGGCCAGGTTCACCGGCCCCATTGCGGGTAATGTTTACATCCGCCTACATCATACAGGACAGACCAATTCCAGGCTGCTTGCAGACCTAGTTACAATTGGTCAGGTCAATGCCTCACAAACCACTGTCACTCTTTTTGGATCTACGAGCACCGCCGCAAGTTGTGATGTTCTTCTTGGAAGCTTAGATCCCTCTGCTTTGACCAATCTGGGTGTCGTAAAAGTTGGAACTCCTTCACAGCCTCAGAAATCCCGTCTGGATCTGACCAGCTTCAACATCAACAATGGCTTTCTTCTCATCCACATGGGGTCAAGTTACAAGTGTGCTCAAATTTATAATGTGCCAGGGAAACAGGTGAGCGCTGTTGTGAGTATGAGGGGGATCAAAGGATACTTCAGCTTTCGTCAGGCTTCCCCTTTTGATGTGACAGAGTTGAGGGTGAACCTGACTAACTTACAGAGCAGAGTTGGCCCTTACCATGTCCACCGTTTTCCTGTCCCCTCAGTCAGGTCGCCTCCATCAAGCCTGTGTTCAAATGATAATGTGGGTGGACATTTGAATCCATTCAATGTCAACACAAATGACCCAACATATCCGAAAGTGCCTGGTTCAACACACGACAGGTATGAGGTTGGTGACCTCAGCGCCAAGCATCTGTCCCTTGCAGGTAAAAACGAGGTGGACATGGTGTTCATGGACTTCCACCTCCCTCTGTTTGGACAGAACAGCATTGTAGGTCGCTCAGTTGTGATTCACCAAACAGATGGTGCCAGGTATGTTTGTGCCAGCATCAGCTATCCTGGTGAAGTGATCGTAGCCAGAGCCAGATTTCAGAGCCCTGTGGTTGGTGAGATCTGGTTCACCCAGCTGGTGAACAACCCTCTTTCTGATGTGTCTGTCTTCATGGATTTGTCATATGGAAATCCCACAATGACACCAACCAGAAACCACAACTGGCATGTTCACACCTACCCCATCAGCTCAGAAAGGGATGATGATGAAAAGCACTGCAGCACAACAGGAGGACACTGGAACCCCTTTGACATTAGCACAGAAGACAACAGCTATGCCCTTCACTGTGGCCCGTCCAGTCCCTTATCCTGTGAGGTGGGAGACCTCTCCCACAGACACAGCACCATCAACCTCAGCACCAGAGTGGGTGGAGGGGAAGCAAAAAACTTCTTCACTGATGTCACTTCCTGGTTACCTGGGTCAGGCATTATCGGTCGTTCTGTGGTCATCCATCAAGCAGAAAGAGGAGGTCCAAGGATTGCTTGTGCCAATGTCACAATGGTTCGGGTCCCCAAAGCTAGCTTGGGTAGCTGGATTGGCCCCGAGACGTCCAGCGGCCAGGTGCAGTTCTCCCAGGCTGTCCCACAAGGCCCCACGACTATAAATGTGTCCCTGATGAACCTAAACTCCTTAGCTGGGGGTTACCATATTCACATGCTGCCCATCAAACCTGGCAGCGTAGCGCCCTGTTCCAACGCAAACATCCTTGGCCACTTCAACCCTTTAGCCTGGAATGTATCAAACAACCCCACCCCTGGAGCTGGAACAGTGGACCAGTATGAGATTGGGGACATCAGCGGAAAGTTTGGGATGCTGAATGACCTCAACCAGTTGCAGGCTGTATACATGGACCCTGACATGCCATTAACTGGACCCTACAGCATAGTGGGAAGGTCACTGGTGGTTCACTACTCCAACGGATCAAGGTGAGAACCTGTGTGTGTTTATGTGTTTGTGCTTATTACACAGAAAGAAACCAACAGAGGGTGAAAGTGAAGAGAGAAGGAAATATTTCACATGCTGTACAGGACGACCACAAGTTCCTATATCTGAAGAAATAGTGAGCACTATAACTATTATACTGTAGCCACTGACTTTTTTCCTAGAACATGAATGCTTTGGTATTTGTTGCAAAAAAGAGACATATTTGTCATTTTATTGGCATTATATATGATACAGATTCAGCATAGAGGAAATGGCATCAATTCTAGCAGCTGTAAAGTTTGAGTAGTCGCTGATGCCAGCATGAGCAGCCCTGGCACAGTAACAGACTTGGCCAGTCTATTAAAGACAATTACAGGTGTAGGATGTCATAGACATTGAGTCATATCATTCTCATGTTTTGTATTATAACACCAATAATCTACCTCATTCACTGAGAATGACTCAACAAAATACTGTGAAGGAGAAAATTCTAAAGGTTAACCCCGTGGGATTTTGATACGTTTTGCTCATCTTGTTTGTGTTTTTGTGTCTTTCTGGGCATTTGTGTGCGTGTGTGTTTTCTCTTCAGAATGAGATGTGTTGACATCTCAGCTGACAGAGATACAGATGGACAATGGACTATTGCCAAGGCTGTTTTCAACGGTACAGTGACTGGGACAGTCAGACTGGTAAGAAGAACCACCAACAGCCAAAGTCTTTTTCCACTAATGCCAATAAATCATACATTTACATTCTTTAAATTACAATATACTGTATTCTACATCAGTATTTGTGTCCATGTTATCCAACACACACCATGTTCAGTTCACTTTTTCCATTTCCAGTGACTGAATGCTCAGTATAAACACACACTAAATCTCACAGTCATGTTACTTTTAAAGTGAAATTAATAAAATGCAAAAAACAAAACATTAATGCTCAATACATTCATTTGTTGCAGTGACAATAAATGAATCAGGATTGTTTTTATTTTTGAGTTTAGGCTATCTGATCAGACTAGCACCGATTTAGAACTGCAATCTCATACATAATCCCAGGACTCACAATAGAGAGTTAAAATCAATGCAGCAGAATATTGTCTTTCATTCCACACATTCTTCTTCCTTGTCAAAACCTGGTCTCTAAAATCCAACTCTACTACCGACAGCTCGGCCAGAGATTCAGGTTAAACTAGTAGCGGCTAATGAAGCCTGGAGCCGCCAGCCTCAAGCACAGATAAGGAGTGGGCTACAGAGGTCTGATGAGCTCACTTCTTTCTAAGTCCACACCATTTTCAAACTGGTGTATAAAGTGCCATCTTTATACAACTTTTTCACATATGCAGTAGTACTCCCCGTAAACAGACTCATGTGTCAAATCGGTTCCCCTTTAAGAAAGTCAATGGCTCTTACCACACTACCTTTCAAAGTTTGCACTTATGTGCGGGCGGCTCTCTCTAGCAATTATAGTAATCTTAACGCAGCTGCACAATTTCTGCTTTCTTGCTCAAGGTCAAGTTGCTAAACTTTTCCAGAGTACAAAATGTCAAAACATATTCTAAAGAACAGAACAGAAAAAAAACATGGATGTAATTTTGCTACATAAACTTATGAGAAAGAAAAAAGCATTTCTGTCTCTGCTTACAAGGCTTGATTTCCCCTTGCTTCTTCAGTGGGTTTGTGGACAGGTGGTAAGCGTTTCATTAATGCGTGTGTATTTGTGTATGACCTGAATTGAAATAGGATACATTGCCTATTTAGAGGAAGAGATACATTGTCCTTTGCATTGTGCAAATGGCTCAGTCACATAAATTATCAGCTTCCATAACAGGGTAAGAAACTCTGCTCTTTGTCTATGATGACAACATTTTGACATTGAGAAAATTATGTGCTTTCTCAATCCAAAAGGTCAAAAATGTTTCTATACAAGATCCTTCTAGTGAAAATCACCCAGCCCAGCCTATCACCAGAACCTGGTGAACCAGAAGTTACTAGATTTCCACATGACAGCAACAAACTGTAAGAATCTGAATCAGATGGTTTTCTTTGATAGCCACAGAACACATACAAGGTTTTCTCTCTTGCTAACTTACTAGGAGCCAAGCTGCCACAAAAACATGACAGAGTATTTCTGCTGCGCTGGACAAACAGTGAATTCATTATGCCCGTGGTGGGTTGCAACAAGCAGCTATGGGAAGCAGAGGCGAGATCATTAGCTTAGCTTAACATCCGTCTGCTATGGCTAGTGGAACCTACAGGCCCCCTGAACTAGGAAGCTCACCAAGGGAACAGCTGTCTCTGTCAGCCGCTCTCCAGAGGCCCCATACTGAGCTCTGCACTGCATCTATGGATAAGAGCTTGTAATATCTCCAAAGAGGCTATATTACCAAGGAGAAAACGATAGTGTGTGGAATAAATGTGTTCCCTCAACTTAAATCTGATTGTTCAATCTGCCTGAGCAAAACTAAGAGTCACAGAATGAGTGCAAAAATGCCTTAATAAGTAGCTTCAATCGTAATTGTGTGCCACATCCACAAATCCACACTGGTCAGCAAAGCAAGCACCCAGTTGAGGTTGAACAAATTACTATGAAAGTGTGGCAGTGCACATTCAATTCTTTCTACTGCAATTGTCCACATATAGTAGATTTTCTCTCTCTCTCTCTTCTCAGCGCCAGCAGATGTTTCCTGATGGGAGTAGCAGCGATATCACACTGGAGGTGACCCTTCAATCATCGACAACACAAAATGTAAGTACAGAGTCATATACTGTACACATATGCACGAATGTAACTTCAATTATTTATATATATTGTTTTCACAAGGAAGTCTCCTTGTTTAAACCTTAACATACTAACAATTAATAAAGTAACAAAAGTCCAGATCAGATATCAGTTTCATGCATTTCCATGAAGCATCAACATCCTTAAACCATTTAAGCAAACAAAGAAAAACTTGGAACAGTAACCTTGAAGGAAAAGTTCTGTGATAAGTGAGCAGCTGAGTGTCCGATAGCTGCAAAGTAGAATGTTAATAATGAACAATAACTTGGAAAATTATCAGGTGATAAAAGATGCCAGGATCTAGTGTCTGAGAAGGAAACACTCGTAACAGACACACATCCACATTGATAGTGCCAGATTTAGTTTAATCACAACAACAAAAGAAAGGTTGCACAGAGTTGAATCCAGAGAAATGGAGCGCTCACCAAGAAAAAGTTTCGCTGCCTGTTGTTTTCTTGACTCTCCGGACAATGTATGTAACCAGCTCCCTGTAATCTGAGGGCATGAGGCTGTGCATTAGGGACAATGAGGGTGGAGGGCTGATTTAAGTTTCCAGATATTTATTGTTGTCCATCAAGTTAATTTCCTTGCCTTTGAATGCAGCAGGATTAGGAAGGGATATTTAATGTGTGTCTGAAAAATGTGTTCATTGTAAACGTGTGTGTTGCTCTGTGTTTACAGACAAATTGAGTCCGCATAAACACACAGCATTCACATAAGACTCATGCTAGTATTTTACCCCTCCCTGCAGACCACTATGGCATCCTTGTTTATCACAAACAACCGTATGGGCACCAACAACAGACAGTGCAATGGTGTGGGAGGCACATTTAATCCCTTCAACATGACGTCAATGGTGAGACCAGACTGTCTTCTTCTTTAACTTATTCTCTTCCTGATTTTGAAAGTTAACTGTTTTGGAAGAATGATACAAATACTTAAGTATCAAAGCCGTTAAATCAGTAGTGTAAATCTGAATCAGTGTGCTTTCTCTCTGGCAAATATTGACAACAACCACTTTTGTCAAGCTGGTCCATGGGTGCTTATATAAAGTCATAATTTAAACATTAATCATAGTACCTTCCTAAGCCCAGTGCTCAGTGTAATTTGTGAAATTGCTTGGACTTTTGTAACAATGTTTTCTCACTTGGATTTATGATTTAGAAATTAATCCCTGAAGATGTTACAAGAACATTTCTATTTGCTCCAATCAAGTACTCAGTTGTAAGTCCTTATACATGTATATTAACAATGGGACAAAACTTTCAAACAGTGCAGAGAAGGAAGTCTATTACTAGTGAGTTTCTATTTCTAACAATACAAACATGACCATTAAATGTCAGATAACATGCATAACAAACCACAATTATGGTACCAAAATTGTGCTTTTGTGGTAAACGTGTAATGCACTTCCTTCCATTTCCCCTTCAGAGCTCCAACTGTTCACTAGTAACCCCTCTGAGCTGTGTGGTGGGAGAGGTGTCCGTGAGACAAGGCACAGTCAGCCTGACCCAGAGACAGCTTTATACTGACAGCATCATCCAGCTCTCTGGAGACAACACAGGTACCACACAGACATGAAAGCGTGTGTGTGTGTATAAAGCACAGTTAAAGATTTAAACAAAACTTTGAACTGATCCTTTATTAGCAGTGCTAGTTTAGGGAATTAATGTAATATGAGGCATGTAATGATGTGAAAAGAACAGATGTAGTTAATCCTGTTCTGTGTTTGTAGTGGTCCACAGATCTCTGGTGCTGAAGAACGGAGACAGCATCATCGCATGTGCTGACATCCTCCCAGAATCCCCTTCAGAACAGCAGACCTTTCCCAGTGTGACTTACTTCAGCAGGTGAGTGTAATAAAAATGTCAAACTGCGTGATTAATATCCTTTCATCAGAACTGTATCTTAAATCTCTTGGCAGACTTTCAATATTTGCCCTGAGCGGAACCTGAAGGGTTTTGTCATTTGAGAACAAACTATTCTAAATACCTGGACGATTCCTACCTGGAGGAAGAATACATTTCAATCTATTTTTTTGTCATTTAATCCTTTCATTTTTTCTCTTTTGCAGCGTATACTAGATGAGCACATTTTCATTATGAATGCAGTGTTCGTCTCTGAACTTTTAAGGGTTTGAAGTTGACTTTTTTAAGGCTCCGTCAGAACTTTTCTTTCAAGGATTCCTTTCCAAGTTAGTCTTTGTGTGCTTAAAGGGTTTAAGGCTGTTGGTGCTTCATGGAAATGCATGAAACTGATATCTGATCTGGACTTTTGTTACTCTATTAATTATGTGTATGTTAAGGTTTAAACAAGGAGACTTCCTTGTGAAAATGACCTATATAAATAATTGAAGTTACATTCGTGCATATGTGTACAGTATATGACTGTACTTACATTTTGTGTTGTCAATGATTGAAGGGTCACCTCCAGTGTGATCGTTTTCTCCTTGGTAATATAGCCTCTTTGGAGATATTACAAGCTCTTATCCATATATGTAGTGCAGAGCTCAGTATGGGGCTTCTGGAGGGCAGAGAATCAGAAGCTTTTTTCTTCATAAAGCATTTCATGGATGAAATGTGTTATGTGAACATGGACAGCATAGATCCATGTTTTATAGTGTAATTTAAAATTAAAGATGGTGGTGTGCAATGGAACACACTAGCAGTGACACTGATACGGCCTAGTGTACAAATGTCATGTATGAATAAACTTTTTTTTTTAAATATATATATATATATAAAAATAAATTTCAGTGCATACAGAACAAAATGGTCTTCAGCACCATGTAACTTAATGCTGACTATTAACATAGACAGTGACTTGACATAAAGGTGAGCAACAGGAATTCATGATACATCTGCCAATAACTTAATTTATGTATTAAATCATTATAATTCATGCATTATATACTTTAAGCATGTGGTTTGTACCCTTATTATAAAGTTTTACCAAGAAGTCATTACAGTCAGTGAAGTGCTTTGTACACATATCTGGTTTTGATTGCTTATCTCCAGTTAATTATATTATGTGACTACAAAAGTTGACCTTTCATTTCTTTTTGCCCAGATATGACTTCCGTAGGAGGGTTGCAGATGTCCTGGAGTTGGAAACAGCAAGAGTCAGCATCCTGCCCGGCTCTCCCAGTTCTGCAACTCATGGAAAGTGCCAGCAAGTCAACTTCATGGTATCTGGTAAGGCAGAAACCCTAAAAAAGGATGTGCCCCTATCTACACAATTGTATTACCTTTCAACACAACAGTACATGCAACATGAGAGGAATGAATTAATCACTTCCTCTTCCTCTATAAGGATACTCATAAAATCAAGCCATTAACCATGAGGTTAAAATTCTCTTGCAACACTTCAATTTAATGAGGTTGCATTCACTTTGGTTACGTTTTGTGGCCTTGAAAGTATGTGTTGACTCATCTCACCTCTTCAGGTAAGCTACGGTGTTTGTAAGGTTATTTCAATGACCACTGTATCACAGTTAACACTGGATGTTTGATGTCCAAGAGTCACTGAAAGTAAAACCTCTCTGGAATATCAAGGACATGGGAGGGCCAAAGAAAAAAACAAAAACAAAAACCAAACATCGATCTCATTTGAATATGTATCCATAAAGACCAAATGTTACGGTGCGCAGACATCAGCAGGGAAAACGACCCAAACGCAAACAGACCAGGAGGCTCAATCAGTTCAAAGATTCATTAGACTTACACGCAGGTACAGGTAGGCAGGCAACAGGTAGCTAGTAGATCCAGGTTCAGAAGACAGAAGCATGAGGAACACAAGAACACGGAAACTGAGCACATTGTAACTTGTACACACAAAATGAACCAACAACACCAAAGCAAGGGAACCGGTATAAATAGGGAAGAGGCTGACGAGGGAATCAGGGGCAGGTGTGAAATGGGGACAGGTGTAGATAATCAAGGCTAAGACATGAGGGCAGGAACTGAAAAGACAGGAAAGACTAGACTTCAAAATAAAACAGGAAACAGACAAAGACTAACGGGACATAACACCAAAAGATTTGCACAAGGAAAACAAAATAGCATAAAAGCTGATTTAGCAGAGGAATGTCACATACAGCATAATGCCTACATTATGGCCAGGACTGTATTCACAAACACACAAAGGTTTTTGTGATATAAACTCAGTCTATCGGACTGTATGTACAGCATGTTAATCTATAAACACGTCAGCTACTTCAGGCTTCCAGGACCTATCTGGGCAAGCTTTGTCCCCAGGCTGTGTTCATCAGGACAATGAACAATTATGGGCATTGAAAAAATCTTTAGAAAACCTGAAAAATTGCCCAGTAACCTGATGCTGGAGTTGAGTGTCTGTATGTCTCATTTTCTGTCCCTTCCTCTGTCCCAGGGGGGAACAGAGAAGTGTCTGTACAGAGGTTTCACACAGTATAGCACAGGACAGGCATTTATGCCCTCCGAAAGTCTCCTACAAGGTGAAGAGTTTACTATTGCTATAATTCCTGAGAAGGCCTCCTTTACCGTTTTTGTTATTTCTGAAACATTTGAAATACACTGCAGCATTCCTGGTATGTCATCATCTGACTTAAGGATGGAAAAGAAGTCCACAACTGGATTAACACTCAGCTACAGTAATTATCAAGTATAACAAATCAGTAATTACGGCTTGGACAGTCTATGTGTGATTGAGCATTGCCATATTGTCTGTGTCTTACAGGGGATGTCAGCACAGAACTTCTGAAGTCTGTCAAAACCAGCAAGAAGATGGGCATGTACAAAGAGTCTGACTCATGTACAAGTAAGTATGCTGTAATTATAGCTTCACCTGGTGTTGGATGGTTTGACTTACATTTAAGGAACAACATGTAAAACTTGAACAATCGCCAACAATACAATGAGATTTAAACATTTAAAGTCTGGAGGGCACGGAAGTCACTGATAAAATAAAAATCCAACCAAAACATTGCATACCCAATGCCATGTTTTCAAAGATCACTCTTATTACAATGTCCATGTTTCATTACTTCACAGCAAAACCTCTTGTCTTAGCCATATTATGGCTTTTTGATGGGCACTTGAAGGCAGCAAATTCTTTAAACTGGATAGCTTCAAGAGGGGTGTATCTGCCTATAAATTTTTATAAGACGATGTCAGAGTAAAATAGCATGCACTGAGTCATAGTGTCTTTTAATAGAGTTTCATTCATTGCTTGAATAACCTGTGGGCACCTTTCTGATCTGACAAATTCAGGAAGTGCAGGTCTGTTGCTGGTGCCAGGAAGTGTGCTTCTTGGCTTGATGTTTGCTGCCGCCTGCCTGCTGCCATCTACAATTTCTTCATAGCTCAGAGATTCAGCCATACCATGCATCATCAGTGAGGATATATGGATCCTCATATCGTAAAACTGTGAATATGTTTATGAAATGTATCCCACCAAGTGATATGATGGTCATCTGATTAATTATCAAGCAAATAATAACTGTTTGTTCGTATCACTTTTGTCAACCAATAAGATCTTGCCATTTTACATTTTGCTTTTTATAATAATCATTTTAGACAACAAGCTATTCATTAACTGTTCAGTTTAGCCTTTATAGAAACTTCATTTTTCCACAACAGATATTTCTCAAATTTTATTTGTTTGTACTGTTAAATGGGTGGGTGAAGTTAATGCTGTACATTTTCTTTCTTTATGCACTGTCCATATATCCATGTCAAATTTTCTGTATATATCGGGAATTGTGAATAAAATACAATAATGTTTGTATGCCTTGTGCCAATAATCTTGATTATCCCTTGTGTTAAACCCCTAAACATGTGTCATAAAAAATGTTGATACCACTTCCTAATAAGGCATCTTTAAAAAGGATTTGTAAGTCCTACTAAGGACTTTATTAAAGATTCATAAATAATTAACTATTGATTTATATATAAGCCATTAACAGAATTGACAGAAGGCCCTGTGGTGGAAATTTTGATTTCCCTTGTGGAGAAGTGAATCTATTTCAGCTGAAAGGACAGAGACTAGTACACCATTAGTATACAAAGAGTCTGACCCCGAAGGTGGGAAACAGTCACATATTTATAACAGCATGAAAACAACCAAGCAAGGGAGACATAACACTTGGTCTAAGTATCTGTCTCTTACTCTAGCAAAGAAGCATTTTGCCCTGACAGACCGTAAAATACATTATCAAATGTGTGGCAAGACAAAAAATGGGGGGAGGGGGGGAAACAATGAGCTGAAAAAGCAACCAAGTACAGTGGTTTAAATGTAGACTCACAGTGTAGCTCTAGTACATGGAATATAATTGTAGTGATATTTAGATGATGTATTATTCTTGAGTGTATGGGTTATTCACAGAAAAACAGGCGAGTCTGGATCCCTCTGCGTCTTGGGAGAAACGACAGTCACGTGACCAAAAACGTCAAGAACGAAATGGCAGCCTCCTGTTTTGGAAACTAACACAAGGTCCAAGCTGGTAGGAGAGCGCTTCGTTTTTAAACCCAAGAATCACATTTTCAAGACGAAACCACCGGGTGTGTATTTAGCATTTCACTGGCTGCATGTGGGGGAACTTTAACGTTAGCTAGCGGCGGTGTGGGGGAGCTAACGTTCCGTCTCCCGGTGGCACAGCGCGAACAGAGGGATGTTGACTGTTTTCAAATGAGTGAAACGGGCGGTCATCCAGCGCCTGAGTCTGTAGCGTTTTGTCCGTAATCAAAGCAGAGTGAAAAGCGTACTTAGTAGTTAGCTGGGAAATTGGGGAAATGAGCTAGCAACTTTACAATTACCCTACCGTGCTACCACACCCACTAAAACGTGGCGACACGCGGAATGAATTAGTGTGTTACGGTTGGCCTATTGATAAGTGAATAAAAAAATCGCCCTCCACTTCAACCCGAGCTCTGTGTTTTGCAGTTTCTTATCAGAATATTATCAGCAGTTTAATTTTATTGTAGCTAGTTAGCTCACAATGTAGTTACGCGAGTGAACTTGTAAACAACAATCGCGTGCAAAGTGTTGAGCCAATAGGAGAGCTCATCGATGAAGAATACTGCACCGTGATTGGTCGGCTCTTAGAAGTTTTTTTTTTTTTTTTTTACACCGAGTTAAACCCTACACTGGATGTGGATAGTGGTGGTAAACTCACCACTCTGGCCTTTGTTTTAGGAGGTTGTCACAGTACATCAACACCAGTCAAGTAATCAATTCTTTAATATTTAACTCCTGTGATAGTTGCTTAATCAGCATCTGACAGCAGGTTAAAGATCCAGGTGCGGACTGTGACTTTGAGCTCCACGTTATTAGTCAGCTACGCTACAGTCAGTCACTGTCCAGCTCCAGTCACCTGAAGTCAGCATGGCTTCCCAAAAGTCAGGTAAATATGGATAGATGAAATGAGGGAACGTCTCGATGTTTGTTGTTTAAAGGATAGTTGTTTGAGAGTTGTTTGCGACAGGTTATTTTCACATTGTAAAGCCACTGTCTGTGCTTTGTAAATCCCAGCAGCTTTTATCTTAACTTTTGACATACATACATCTTACATATTAAGGCCACTGTAGCTCTGTTTTGAAAAAGTGTGGTATCAAGGAACATTACTTAAATTTTATGTGTGTTTTATATTAGTGCGTCATGTTCTGTCTTCCATTCAGACACAGCCATGTCTCCAAAGATCACAGGAGAGCTGCTCAGGCAGCTTCGCCAGGCCATGAAGAATTGTAAATACTTCTCTGAGCCCATGCAGGCATACATCATCCCTTCTGGCGATGCACACCAGGTAAGTGATATCTTTAAACTCAAGACTGAAAACCCACCTCTATTCACTTCATTGCAGCCTGCATGGTGATTCTGCACTTAAAATAAAATTGATTGATTGATTTATCACACACACAGCATAGGTGTCCTACATTTATACATGTTTACAGGACTAAAGTCACCCCTAAACATAAACTAAGACACACATGTACAAGCTCACAGTAGTGCAGCTGCAACTCCTGCCTATTTTACTTTGTGTGTGTCCTGATTCACTTCTGATCGTCTCGTCTG
This sequence comes from Maccullochella peelii, assembly GCA_002120245.1. NCBI lineage: Eukaryota > Metazoa > Chordata > Actinopteri > Centrarchiformes > Percichthyidae > Maccullochella > Maccullochella peelii. The sequence continues at coordinate 51,601 of LKNJ01000630.1, read as the reverse complement.
ACCTTCGCAATTAATTGTAGCCTTTGCCCACTGCTCCTCCCTTTTCCCTCTCCATGCACCAAGACATGATGTGAGAAGAGCAGCAAAGGTGACATTTAAAATGTCTGACTGGTTGATGGCCACTTCACACTGATTGTTAATGAAGCTGATCTCTCTCTCTGTTTTTCTCGCTCTCTCTGTCGTTGTCCCTATGTCTTTCAGAGTGAATACATTGCACCGTGTGACCGCAGACGTGAATTTATCTGTGGATTTAATGGTTCTGCAGGTATGCTTTGCTTGTGTGTGAGTGGCAATGTACATGCAAATGTATTTTTTTTTAAGTTAAAAAGTCATCTTGAGTTCAACTGTTAGTTGGGCAGACTAGAAGCCCGATCTAATATCCGCTGTGGAATAACCTAGGACGTAGGACAATGTGATAAATGCACTTGCAGGGACATGCAGCTTTTATTCTGTAAACCACCCACATCCCAATGCATCCCTTCTCATGTTCAGTGTGGTTAGTACAGTAAGATGTTATCGGAGGTGTACTTTTCAGGTGAGGTGGCTTACTTCTGTAACAGATCACTGTGGGAAGCCCTGCTGATCACCCTGATCAGCACAGTTTGAAAAGACAGATGGGGAGCTCACTCTGACTGTTTGTTCACTGATGTAATTTCAGATGTATGTTGCTTCCCAGAACTGGCCAAACAGTCTTACTGTACAAGCACGTAACATCAGACAAGTAACAGACACATTGTACAATGTATAATCTAGATCTAACAAGTCAAATCTGCTTTGTTTGTTGTGATGCGTAGGTACAGCCATCGTCACAGAGCAGCATGCTGCAATGTGGACTGATGGGCGATATTTCCTTCAGGCCAGTCAGCAGATGGACAACAACTGGACCCTGATGAAGATGGGTAATGTTCTACTTGGTGTTTTTGTTGTTCATGATAGAAACAATAACTGTCTTAGTAATGTTTCATTTTTTGTTGTATTTTTGAGTACTTACACATATTTTTAAAGTGTAAGATTTGCACTACAGATTTACTCTTTATCCACAACACAAACGCTAAGTACCCTTAGCATCAAACTGTTTTCAAAGCACTGATGATAAGGCATGAATCTCAGCCAGACTGTGAGTCAGAATGTTTTGACCTAGTTTGAGAAGGATTGTCCTGTTTATGTCTGCACTGCGTATTTGTTTTTTGTTTTTTGAAGATGTTGTATGTTCAACACCGGTATGAGTCAGGCATATTACATGTCTGTCTTTGTGTGTGATCAGATGTTTTTTTTTTTTTTTGTAATCATATCTAGGGCTGAAGGAGACACCCTCCCAGGAGGACTGGCTGATCAGCGTCCTGCCAGAGAACTCTAAAGTGGGAGTAGATCCTTGGATCATCGCTGCTGGTAGGTTGTGCAGTGGATCATTACTGGGAGGGTGGGAGACACAATGACAATCAGAGCAGTATGAACACTGTACTCTTCCCAGAATACAGCAGGAAATAAGCTCCGGTAAACAAAAATCTTACGTTTTGGCCTTTGAAATGTACAATATACAAAATAAAAGTCCTCAAACACAACAGCTGTACAGAGTGCACTTAATTTTGCCTCTCCATTAAGGCACTTAAGTCTCCTGCATGACCGGCCGGCATACAGACTTTGGGTACAACGTGGTTCCAGCATTTCTGCCCAGTCTGATTATAGAGAGAATAACATGCTCAACTCACGTTGCACAATAACTGGGAAATTCATAAGCTTTCAGGCATATTTGCTCATGCTGTGATAATGCATACTTTTCTTGCTTCCTGCAGAGCCTTGTCATCATGTTGTTAATAAAATATTGTGTTCTTTTACCACTTTTTGTTCATCTTAACACAATCTTCTGATGTTATGTTTCAGATCAGTGGAAGAACATGTCCAAGGCTCTGACCAGTGCAGGCCACTCTCTGGTGGCAGTGCAGGATAACCTGATCGATGTGGTCTGGATGGACCGCCCAGAAAGACCCAGCACACAGCTCCGCACCTTGGGATTAGAGTACACGGGTCAGTACAAAGCTTGGATTAACACCATTATTACATACTCAGTTATTTTACAGTAGCTGATTAGGGTTTTGTTTCAGAGATACAGAGATGTTAAAATCATGAAATATTTTTTAGAAATCCCCCCAGAATGTAGACACCATTATTTTATTCTCGTAGAATTAATGAATTATTTTATTGTGAGCAGAAATATTGCCCTTAATTTGGATTATTATTAATACTTTTGGTTGTACCTTTTCTTATCTTTTGTTTCCAAGCTAGACAAAATAAAGGATCCAGTGTAATTAGATGTGCAGGTTGATGAGCATTGCTGTCTTCCTGTAGGTATGTCCTGGCAAGACAAGATCACAGCGCTGCGAGCCAAGATGACGGAGAGAAAAATCACCTGGTTTGTTGCCACGGCGTTGGACGAGATTGCATGTACGGTTCATTTTTCAGAAATACACATTAATGTAATTACCTCTGCCAAGGAGGTAATTGAATACAGTAATGTAAGTGTTGAGATGCTTTACTTAAACCAATGATGAATTTGAACACTGAAATTGAACATTTCAGACATAAGCAACTTCAGTGGTAGTATAAAAGAAAAAAATCTGTGTGGCAGATGGTAAATGTATGCCTGTGAAGATACAGTAGCACAAAGTGGAGATATTTAAGTGAAGTGCATTTACCAGAATCTTCAGAATTGTGCTTAAGTGCAGTACTTGAGTAAATTAACTTTTCCAACTGGTTGCACAAATGGATTTTCAACAATTAATTCTTCTTCTTCAGCAGCTTCTCATTCATTTTACATTTAACTGGGCAGAAAACCGTATGTTTTGCTCTGACCGTTTTGTTGTAACCATACAATAAATCTTAACATTGTGTTTGTTGGGATGACTCTTAAAATCGAAGCTGCAGAGTGCAGTTTATTGCTATGGGTGGAGATATCCTGCAAGGCCCAGTGAAAAGCCTTTTTGAGAGCCTCTTTTGTTGATGTACAGCGTTGGTCACATTAGGTTTTTAGTTATTGCTGTGTAAAACAAGCAGCAGCCATACCAAACATCACTCCTGTTACATAAGTCCGGTTTGATACATGATCACGATCCAAGGACCCAGGGATGCACGGGTGTCCCTCTAGATGCCTGATTGAGCACCTTGTTCCCCGTGCCTAATGAGCTCTTGTTTCTGATTGTTTGGTCTGAGAGTTTGTGTTAATTAGAGTAATGCTGATTTTGATTGTCACCAAGTCACATTCAGACAAGAGGGATTCAATGGGTATTAAATTGAAGGGGATTTGCTCAGGCATCCACAAAAGGTCAGTGACAGTCCAATAATAACACTGATATTTAACACCAGACACTTTGAACTGAGTTTTCAGTTGAGACATAGAGTGCCTGAAATGGATTTTAAGGTAATTATACTGTTTTCAGTGTTAGCATGGATGGCCCACAATAGGAAAGATAGTTAAGTGGCTACTGACGTTGTCACCGTCATTATGGGATGAAACAATTTATTTTATCAAATGTTATTAAAATTTAAAGTTCTGTTATTTTCTTTTCTCAGGGCTTTTTAACCTCCGTGGTGCAGACATCGAGTACAACCCAGTTTTCTTCGCATATGCCATTGTGGGGATGAACACGATAAGGTAATATGATATGCCGCAACATACTGGCGAGATCATTGTTCTATTAACTCCTGACTGATATGAATGGCTACAGGAAGAAATAGTGAAGATGAATTATGAGTCGGCATTTCTTAAACTCCTCTGGTGTGTACAGATGTACACACAGTCCAGTAAGTAGCAATATAACAATGTAAAAATACTTTAATACGAGTAAAAGTAACACAATGTGCTGCTTTTCAACCAAAAGTATTATTTTTATGACTTTCTATATATTTTTTTTAGTGTAATTAACACTCTTGCATTTCATTTTATCCTTAATGACACTGAAGAGATCCTAGGACATTTAACAGTTAATCAATCAAAGCTTGCAGATACCACCAAAGCTCTTGGTCGCAGGCTTCTAAAACTCATGTGAAGTAGTCACTTGCGGATAGCAGTTATTAATAAATAAAGATTTGACAAATGCCGAAGCAAATAGCAGCGTTGAACACTACATAAGCTAGGTTTACTTATTTGCTGAACTTCCCCTTCCTCTCTGCAGGCTTTTTGTGGACCTAAAGCGTCTTTCTGATCCCACATTGAGAGACCATCTGCAGCTGCACTCCCCCAGCAAGCCTGAGCTGAGCATCCATACGTTCCCGTATGAGTCAGTCTACACCGAGCTCCAGGCCATCTGCGCAGCGCACGGCCCCAAGGACAAAACGTGGATCTGTGACAAGGCCAGCTGTGCTCTCACACAGGTCATCCCGAAGGTGAGAGAGCACTATCACACCCACAAATAGTAACATTTAGAAGATGATTGATTGTGGAATTTGGCTATGCTCTCCAAGTATGAAAACCTGCTGCCTATCAGATCTCCTCATCTGTATCCTTGTACGTATGAAATGACACATTTTGTCCTGTAGTTGGTTCAAATTATGTGTGCTCTAACAACCTGCATTGCAGGTTTGCTGGTGTGAGAACAGAAACACCTAAATTGTCAGACATCTCAGTGTCAGGATTATTATTATTAAGTACAACCCTAAAATAATAGGAATCCCTTTGTTCTCATATGCCTAAACTAATAAAACACCACAAAATTATAAACCACTCCCGATACGCACCATCAGCTACTTTTTAAACTGTAAATATTTCCTCTTAATCTATTTCAGGCCCACAGGACTCCCATTCCCTATACGCCGCTCTGCCTCGCCAAGGCTGTGAAGAACACAGCTGAGATTCAAGGCATGAAAATGGCCCATGTAAGTACCTTTGAACTGCCTTAATGTCTGTGGTGTACATCTCTTAATCATTGACTTTATGACATCTTCATAAACGGTCTGATTGCCCTCTCAGAAAATGTATCACATCTTCGTCACTTTTCTCCAACAGATCAAGGATGCAGTGGCTCTATGTGAACTCTTTGCCTGGTTGGAAAAGGAGGTATTTTCATTGTTTTTCTGAGGCCCTACACTTTTTTAGATCCATGGGAGAAAAGAACAGATTCCTCCAGTCTGTATTCACAGGGTTCCCACTGGACTAAAGAAAATTAAACAAGGCTGAAAAATGAATGGATAGGCTAAAAACATTAATTTATATATATATTTTTTATTTATGTTCCATTCATCAATAAGCCTCATCTTAAACACTTTTTGTACTGAGGAAACCCCTGTTTTAGATATTTGTATTGATATAGCCACTGTTTTAGAATTACTATTTTCTCACATTAATGATTAATTGATTATCATTTTGATTCCCATATCTGTTATGATATCTGTCTTGTTTTTATAGATTCCAAAAGGCACCGTGACAGAGATCTCTGCTGCCGATAAGGCTGAAGAATTACGCAGGTGGGTTTTTTCTTTTCCGTGGATGTTTTACAAACCAAATTGGTTTTCCTTGTTTGGTTGACAAGCTCATCCAGTTTAACGTCACGTTATGTTCTTGAAACATGCTGTTTCAAACTGTGTTGATGTAGTGACTATTCTGGACTTATATCCCCCTCTAGTGGACATGAAGTGTAACAAAATGTCCAAAAAGTGAAATGAATATGCTTTGTTCATGTTCAAAATCTGATGTGCTCCTAGTGTGCTGTCTTTTGAACAAGAGTAATATTTTAACTCTAATACTGTAATGTTTTTATTATGCTTTTTTTTTTTTTTGACATTTATTAGTTTGTGAAGAGATCCTAAAACATTTGAACATTGAACTACCTGTAATCAAAATGTGTGCATTTATGTGTGAGAATGAAACGATACTGTGTCTTTTTCAGTCAACAGAAAGAATTTGTTGGCCTCAGTTTCCCCACAATTTCCAGCGTTGGTCCAAACGGAGCAATCATACATTACAGGTCAGCTGGCTAATGAAACAGACCCAGGTCTATTACATTTGTGAAACTGTATTTGCAGTTGTTGTTTTTTTTTTTTGATGAAATCGTTTTTGTTCTTTAATAAAAAGCCTTTTATCCATGACTTTTTTTTTTTCCTTTAGACCACTGCCTGAAACCAATAGAACCCTCTCCATGAATGAAGTTTACCTGATTGACTCTGGAGCTCAATACGTGTAAACAAGATAATTATTATACACATCAGTTGCATTTAGGCTAACCAGCCATGTCTAGTATAGATATGACTCGTATGTCCCAGTTCAGACAATCATCACCTCCATGCCTGTTAATACCAACAACACAGACAACATACTGTAGGAACAGTTATGTTTTGTTGTGCATTACACACATACATCTGCATACATATTCTGTCTTTGGCAGTGATGGAACCACGGACGTCACACGCACCATGCACTTTGGGACACCATCTGCTTTTGAGAAGGTAAATTTGTATATTAACTAGTGCACAGTGTTTTCACTGTCGCAATAAGTCTAACCTCAGGTTAGGATTTATTTTTACTAAAGCCATTTGGATCATTCTTATTTTCAAAATGTAAAAACTAAAGTAATAATCAGTACAGTGTCATTATACATTGACTGAATTTATCCCAACCCTGATTTTATTTTATTAAATTGTATTGGGTGCTCTCTCTTTCTCCTCTAGGAATGCTTTACCTATGTGCTAAAGGGACACATAGCTGTCAGTGCTGCTGTTTTCCCCAACGGAACGAAAGGTGCTGTCCTCTACTCTGACACAAAGGTTATCGCAAACTGTATATAGTATACCAGTGCTACATCAAAACATCTAAAGCATTGACAAACAGGGAGGCTCAAATGATTCATTCAGATATACAGTATTTCTTGAATATTCTTTCTTTCTGTCTTGTTTTTTTTTATTTTTATCTGAGACTAAGAATAAAACTAAAATAAATCTATATTCAACAGTAAATATGGTCGCTCAAGAATAATGCAGACATCCTTTTGGCAAACCAGTAGCTAACCTTGTACAGTCAGAAATGAGTGTTGTCTAGCTGAAGGAGGACTGGAAAATTTCAAGCACAAACACACAATGGGCTGTTGTTAAACTAAAGCCAGTCTAATTACACTACGGAGAACTTGACCTTTTTAATTATAGCATTCTCATGAGGCCAATACATTTTAAATAAGATGCAGCGTGTCACAAAATTTCAGTGAAATCTGAGAAATGGTTTCTAAGATATTACATCTGATGGAGGGGAACAGGGTAAATCAAAGCCATCTCCCACTTCATCACATGGGGAGCAAATGTTTACTTTTTCATACATTTGTGCGTTCATTTTCCACTGTGCACTGGATAGGGTCTGGGGGAGCATCCTGGACTGTTTGCCAGGCTAACAGTGCTAACAGATCAACAGACAAAAGCACTCATTTTGGAAAAAATTCATATTTTTTCCAAAATGTGGAAAAAACCAATTGATGCCTTTTTAGTATATTACTTTAAACAAAGTGTGATCTCTAGCTCTAACCGTCCGTTCCCTCCCCAGGCCACCTGTTGGATTCGTTTGCCCGTGCAGCTCTGTGGGAGTCGGGGCTGGACTACCTTCACGGTACGGGCCACGGTGTGGGCTGCTTCCTCAACGTCCACGAGGGGCCTTGCGGCATCAGCTACAAGACCTTCGCTGATGAACCTCTGGAGGCTGGCATGATCGTCAGTGATGGTATGACAGGGGGCAGGGAAGGGAGTGTTTTTGATTTACCAAGTCAATGTTACGGTAGCTCCTCTGGAAATAAAAACACTGTCCTTCCTTTGTCAAGTCACCTGCAAGCCTTTGATGTGATTTAATTGGCAGTTTCGCCATTTGTCATGCTGGAAACATAAAAGTGTCTTTGCAGAAGTTAGAAACACCTTAATACAAATACATTTTTAGGTTCGTCCAAAACTCTTTTATTTTTATTTTTCTGTGTTTGATTATTTTGTCAATTTTCATCTCTATTCTCCTCCTTTTTTTCTAGAACCTGGGTACTATGAAGATGGATCTTTTGGCATTCGGATTGAGAATGTGGTCCTTGTTATACCAACTAAGCCCAAAGTAGGTCCTTTAACTGAGAACCAGGCCGAATGGAAATGTAAAAATACAGAGTAAACAATGTTTGATCATGGTTTCAGTTGTAACTATTATAAGGAAAATCAGTATGTTTTTGTTCTCTTGTCTGTGTGTTCAGTACAACTACAGAAACAGAGGTAGTCTGACATTTGAGCCCCTCACTCTGGTTCCTATCCAAGTCAAGATGATGAACACAGAGCTGCTCACTCAGAAGGAGGTAAGAAATAGCCAATGTTCATTTTTTAAATAATCAAAGACAAATTTAATTTAAAATTCATCTCAGAAGGTTTTTATTGGTAATGTGATAAACACTTCAAATACAACAACACATCAGATGTAGCCTACTTAACAGGGTACCATAACGTAAGAGTTGGAGAAGAAATGTGAGAAACGGGAACAATTTAGCTTAAGGCGACCTATATTAAAATCATGAACTATGCATTTGAATGTTTGATAATATTCCCAGCTATTCCTATACATTATACACTACTTAAACACAACCTCTTCATGGTTTGACGGCCTCTTTAACCTGCCCTGCAGCGGGACTGGGTGAACGAGTACCACAGGAAGTGCCGGGAGGTGGTCGGAGCAGAGCTGGAGCGGCAGGGCAGGAAGGACGCACTGGAGTGGCTGATGAGAGAGACCCAGCCAATCGTCTGAGGACTGACCCTTTTGTCCAGGAGTACTATACGATTGATTGCTCTGCAGTGATAATCGTTTTTTTCATCTTTCTCTGTGTCTCACTTTCTGCTTCTTTTGTAAAGCACATTGTATCAGCAGTTTTATTAATGATCAATAAAAAAATCAGAAAGAACTTTCCTATGCTTAATATGTGTCGCCAGCATAATCAGCTTTTCTTGAACTATGACAGCCTCATGTTCAGCTTGGAAAACCTGCATTTTTGAGTATATCCAGTGGAGTTTTGTAAGAGGACTTTGTAAACCCAAATGTGAAAGAACTTTAAGAAAATGTAGTCCTGTGGAAAGTGAAAAAATCTGATTTATGATGATTGAGCATAACATCAGTAAGTACAGTATTTAAACACTATCCTGATACGCATTTAAAGAAGAAATCCACAATGACAAATTTAGACATATATGTGATTATAAGGCCTCTATATAACTAGTAGCATAATCCTCTACTTACATTTTGCACCTTTAAAATTAAAGGTGCCTTGTTGAGTGTTCTGATTACATTCAGTGTGATTCGCCTAAATGCATTGTGTGTAGCATTAAGGCCTTACAAACACGTTGAATGTATTTTCTATCTTATTAAACATTTGCAAAGCCGTTTTTAAAAAATATTTCAAATCCTGCATTGTTTACATCTGCATTTGCTAGCTTGCAGTCTTCTTCTCCCTGCTTTTGCTGGCACATTGCTAACTCTGCCAACTGTCAATCAGTGGAACAGCTGAAACCGTGGCAGGAATGTGGATCATGTTGCCATGTGATACAAGACTGGGACCCATTAATAAAACAATGCTCCATAGCCCTACTAGTGGTCAAAAACTCCACAGGGTACCTTAAAGTCCTGCATATATCTTTTAGGGACAGAAAACTGTTGTTAGATGTTCTGTTGGCTAAGACTTCTAGCCAGTGATGTCAAGACGGGTATTTTCTTAAAGTAACATCCAATGCAGTTGATTCAATATCAGATACATATCCTTGTTTGCTCTTGCACCCACCCACATTTTTAGTTTACACACTTTTAACTTACTCTGGAGTGTATCTATTATGAAAGAATAGATCAGGGTTTTAAAGGGGTACACCACTGATTTGGTGTTGTAATTTCATGGGGCTCACAAGAGACAGATTAAAGCAAAGAATGGGGAAATATCCTAAATTTAGTCCCTAGTATGAGCCAAGCTTTCAAACAGTCGATCCTACATTTAGTTAAGTTCCTTGCCTGGTAAATGCCCACATCTTTTAAACCTCATACCCCAGTCTATAACGTAGACTTTCTGTTTTAAATTCATAGTCTCCAAGCCTGTGCTGAGATAACCCTGATGACATCACAATGGCATCATCAGGGTTATTTTCTCAGACTTGGGCTACAGAGGACTTTATATAACACCCATGATAACTACATTTTATTTGTAAGATTGGTGGAGTGTTTCTTTAATGGCCTGTACATGGTGACATAACTTTTGATAGACACAGGTGCACGGGTCAAACATCAGACCTTTCAGATCCCAGTGTCTCTGTAGCCCACCTAAAACTTCCCCCTCCCATCCACAGCATAACTCTTCACCACCTTCTAAAGCTGCATGTAAAAAATCGGAGGGTCCAGGATGACACCACTGTTGGGATCGTTGGCGTACTCTTGAAACGACAGCGACAGTGCAGTTTGCTCCTCTGGTCCCTGTGCAGCTTTGGTCCCCACCTCCTCCTCCTCTTCCTCCTTCACCCCTACAGGCAGCGGGTTACTGTAGATGTAATAGATCCTTGAGGGGTGCTTCGCTGCCTCTGGTTTCCTGAAGAAGGTGAGAGGGTTGATGAAGCTGGTCGACCTCTTCACTGCTCTGACCGCCACTGGGTCCAGCAACTCGCCTCGGGTCACTGCACTCTCATACACGTGGGCTCTCTTTGACTGCCTGGTGAAGAAAATGGCACTAATTGCACTAATGACTTTAATGTAATATCCCATTGTATTGTACTCTATTTGAATTTACAGTAGCTTTAAAGGCTAACATTCAGCAGAAGGATTACAAGTACACTCATTATTGAAATGGCCAATTTTCCTTGAATCTTGTATTAATGAGCACACAGGATGATGTATGCATGATGTAACCATCCTATATGTTATTAAACTAGTGGCTGTACCTACATAGAAACTTCCATTTATTCTAATAAAAGTGAGAAAGCAAGTCATACAAATGCGTATACAGGGATCATTTGCAGTATCAAAGCATATTGGATATCTGATCCTCACCTGTTGCGGTTGTAGCAGACAGTGATGCAATACAGGCCGGTGATAGTGAGGATACACAAGGCCAGGGCAATGATGACAATGTTAAACACGTTGAACTCTGGGTAGAGGGAAAAAAACAGGAGTTTCACTTAGAAGAAACACTGAAACATCATTAATTCAGTTAAACTCTAGGGTGACAGTACTGTGAAATTCATGCAATGAAACTGATAGAAAAGAGTACAACAGACCAAACAGAGCTGTGTTCATCTCCTGGTCATGCAGTCCCAAAGCTTCCGTCCCGTTCAGAGGGAGGCCGTCTGCCGCCATTGCTCGGTCCTGTTGGGCTCCACTCATGTTGCTGCCATTGGCTTCCAAAACATGGACTAAAGGCTGAGCTTCAAGCCTTCTCACTGGTTTCAATAGAAACCCGGGCCATGTGACTCAAGCAGCTCAACCCAGTCGCTGTGGAGACACCCCACGCTTTTGTCACCCCCTCAGTTCAAGTTGGACACCCCCCCCCTTCTCCCTCCCCTCTACTCCCCTTGTTTACTGCTCATTATTCTGTTCAGCGTTTTGGGGGGACAGTGAGGGGAGGGAGATGTTGGGCCTTTTATACTGTTTGTAATAAGCTCTGAGTGGTGACCCAAAACCAGAGAGTTTGCATGCTTTCAGCTTGCAAAGACCTCTGAAAACGAGGCATGAGGAAGAAAAGGAAGCAAAGAGTGACTTAATTACAGGTTAACTTCACGTATGGTGTTCTGATGAGTTTTCAGCTTTTGCCCCTAAAAGCAATGTAAATCATCTGATGTCAGATGCATCCATGAGACGAATGAAAGAACATTTAAAAAGTCTTGCTGCCATCCACACTTTTGATTAATATACAAATGTTTGTGTGTCATGTGACGTCTTACTTATACTTTTAAAATCATCTGTATCAAATTAGAGCTCAACTAACGACTATTTTCATTATCAATATATCTGACAATTATTATTTTGATCTATAAAATGTCAGAAAATAGTGAAAAGGGTCCATCACAAGTTCCGAGAGTCCAATGTTACATCTATAAATTGTTTGTTTTGCTCCGACCAACAGTCCAAATTACACAGATATTCAATTTACAAAGACAAAAAAGAGAGAAAAGCAGCAGGTTCTCATGTTTGAGAAGCTGGAGATGACAAACAATTAATCAGTTATTAATTTTCTATCAATTAACACCTTCAGCAGTATATAAAAAAATCATAAAATGTCAATAAAACATGAAAAGCCTAATGGAGTAGCCTAACTTCTCCTGCAGAATAACAACTCCAAACTAAATTTCAATGAGACTTTTCACTAAATCTAAGCTGATCAGACTCAGAGTGCTGTACTTTCACACCTGTGGTCTTTATGTTCATCCCTGGTTGTTTTGTGTGCTTTGGGGACAGGAGTCCAGTGCACCAAATCACTCAAGTCACGAAACCAGGACCAGATCGGCTGGCCGATGGTTCCAAATGGCTGCGAGAGCCAAAGGCAGCAAAAAGGCAACAAAGACAGCATTCTCCGTTCTCCTTATGCTTCACTTCACCCTGCAGCACCATGGGAGATATTATGCAATTAGTTGAGCATCTAATTAAAGGTTTTGTTTCCCTGTTTGACAAGACAAGCTGCTGTGTGGAGTGAACTTGGAGAGAGTTATACCTCTTTGCCAGTGACCTTTGTGTCAACCTGCTTTGAGTTCTTGGGTGGAGTTACTACATATGATGATGCATAATGTGTGTTATAAACTAAAGATAAGACCAGGAAATATTTTGGAACTCAATTTAGTGTACTTTGCTGACAACCTGGCACTATATGTAGAAGTTTCTGCTTGTCTGGTTTTCAAGCAAATAATATTAATTATTCAATTCTTATTGATTCTCCTTTATTTTCATTTTTTAAAATTTATTGTTATATTTATTTTACAGCATTTGTGATCGGGCAGAGATTAATCAATGATTTTGTTGGATTTTTCCATGAACTGCTTCTCTATCCTTGTAAGGTTATTCCTAGTGGTACAGTATCCAGGTTTGATTGTGATGTGTTTGTAAGGAGATGGAGACTTAAAATAAGTTTTTATATGCACTACTTTCTACCTTTTAATCTGAATTCCTCAAAACATACATGGGAGAAATGCTGTTCTTAAAAAGCTCTCACTGATGATCAGGTCTATCTATCCAAGCACTACAAATCAGGTAAATAAATCTAACTTCTTTTTGCTATTATGGCAATTCTGTTTAGTTCCTCCACTAGGTGTCAGACCTTGCCTGTATGTCTGTACCACAGTCTGGAATCGACATAACTCAGTAAGGGACAGCTCTGTGGTATTTATGAGTCTGGCAGTTTGATCTTGAGTGACATTGGTGGCCTTTATATTCCAAGTCGGCCTACAGTAAAGAAAAACAAAGACAGAGAGAGATAGACTGATTAGGAAATAAGCTGTGACACAGAGGCTGAAATATCTGTTTATTAGCCTCCTAAACTCCTTTAAAGCCCGTTTAATTTTCACATCCATCCTGCTTCTCTGCAGAGTTAAGCTGTTTTGATTTAAGGGGCATGTGGGTGGCATTAAGTTGGTATGGTTTATTTGAGCAGGCCGGTATGCATAAACCAACTCTGTCTGTGGCAGCTATCATGGGAATGAGACTGGGAATATTCCAACTTAGTGTATCTCAGTTTCACCCAGAACTAAAATATTAACATTGCGGAGGAAATTACGATATTTATCATGATGGATAATCAGTGGGAGTAATAACATTTACTCCTTTTGTTGTTGTTTTTTCTTTTCTTTTTACTTAGTTTACTTTTATTGAAGGTGTGTACTTTCCAAGAGTATTTTTGAATCATTATTGTAGTATTTGATGTATATTTTTTGTTTTGTTTTTCTACTGGTGAAGGTTTAATGACATTTACTTAATATTAATATCGCCATACTAACTGAGGATACCATTTAGATGTTTGTGGTTTGACACTGTTATTCACTGTTAATTATTTTATGCAATTTGTGTTGGAAAACCCCTCTGTAGTTGTAAACTGACAACACTCAGTCAAGAAAAAGAGACGCAAGTCATCTGGTTTCGATTTGCACACTTTATTGAATTAATTTGCAATTAAAATAGTCTAGTTTGTCCTTTTGGAGTCATGTGAAAAAAATGACATCCAACCATGTTCTCCTTTCTAAAATGTTACTTACAATTACTGAGACATTTTAAATGAGATACTTTACTCAAGTAGATTTTTGCAAAAATTTTTGGGGTAAAATATCACTAAAGCGCTTGTATATTGTATATATAACTTTATTTAACCAGGAAATGGCCTCACTGAGATTAAAAAGCTCTTTTACCGGAGTGTCCTGGCCAAGATAGCATAAAACAGACTCATGATGAGCTAGATAAAGTATGAAGAAAACAGACAAGGATCACAAAACAAATAAGACCAAATGATGATTTAAAGTTGATAAAATGACAATAAATATACTATAAAAAGGAATATAAAAACAGATATGTATAGATTAAAATCCTAAATCTAAATCCTGAAACGATAACACTGATGATCACAATGTATCCTACAGTAATATTTCTCCAGTTCAGTGAGAATGGTTTTAAAATCATGCAAGGAAATACTTTCCTGAAGTTTCATTTCATTTGAGTAGGACATGGTATATTATGGTATGTTATGTTAATACACCTTGCACAATTATAGCAGTTGCCACATCTGGCAGCTACTAATGCAGGGTACTTGCAAAAAATTAAGTATTGAGGAGGGAAAGTATTTATAGTGTTTATATAACATAAACCTTGATGAGCTGCCAGGTTAAATAAGAAGTGTATCTGTGAGGATGTCAGCTTTAGGAAACACAGTGAATAAAATATTTAATGTCAGTGTTAATGCATCATTTTCACAGCCTATCCACAACCAGCACCTCACTTATCAGCATAACAGACATAACTTTCTCCCTCCCTTATAACTTTCACAAAGTCTCTCCCAAACACACCCACCGGTCCCTTATCAGGCAGCATCAGCATTTTGTGTTTTACATTTAGATTTTAGGCATTTCTGATGGTGTTTTTATCCACAGCAGCTTATAGAGACTAAGCAGCTGAGATTGTGTTTCTTGCTCAATGACTCATGGTTATGAGACACACTGGCTTGGACCCAACATCCTCATGGTATAAGTCACTCTTTCCTTCACTCATTTCCTCACCCTCTTCCCCCCTTCTCTCTCGTGCTTCTGATTCTGTGTTATCCTCTGTTTGCTCCAAAATGTGATTTATTTTGGAAAAGTTTGCATTTGCTCCTACAAAATGATCGATCACCTAAAATTTAATCCGATTTTGGCTTCATGTAACAGTATCATAAGGCCTTGGTTGGCCATATGACTGCATTTACAGAGTGGATCAACTGAGGGTGACATTTTATGCTGAGGAGCTTTTCAATAGAATCCTTTATTTCATATTTTTTTTGAGTCGTAAAATGTGGTAAACTCTATCAATCGTCTCTCCTATAAACTTCACCAAACCCTCCCCACTCTCTCTGACTAGCCAGTGAATTCCTGACCATCCCTCATCGCCCTGCCTCACCCCTCCTCACCCTTCCTCACCCACTCTGCTCCTCTGCCTCCCCCTCTCTGTGTTTATACGGAGGCTGGTGGGGAATTAGCATTCTGGCGTGATCCATTTGTTCTGATGTGGTTCAGCGGAAAGGTCCTGCCTTGATTTATTACACTTGTCAGTTAAACTTCTGGAGGTACGTTGTTAATACACCAAGGCTGGGTACCGTGTGCTGGTTGTGTTTTCGCTTCTCTGATTTTGATCGTTTTTTGTATCAGTGATCATGCCACAGAGTTTCAGTGATTCCTGTACATGGTGAAAGACTCACTGCTGATGGAGGTTTATTATATACAGCAGAAGTTATGAGAAAGATATACACTGGAGGAAAATGCAAGATTATTATTATAAGAACCCATACTGTTAAGTTTGCATGATTCTTTTTCTAAATACTATCATATCATGTAGTTTAGTTAAAAGGATCCCAAGAGTAAACTTGTGGAAATGAAAATAAGTCTAAACATAATTTAAAAAATAACAACTTTAATTTAAATTTAAATTTATACAGTAAACAAAGTAGAGGAAAATATGAATTCCTATGATTGGGATTCTTTAAACATCCCACATTGCTAATTAGAGCTGAAACAATTAACTAATAAGTTAATCGACAGAAAATTAGTCTGCAACTATTTTGATAATCGTTTCATTTCAAATCAGTCATTTAAGTCATTTTTAGTAGCAAAATTGCCAAACATTCGTTTCAACTTCTCAAGTGTAAGGATTTTCTGCTTTTCCGTCATGTTAAACTGAATACCTTTGGGCTTTGGACTGTTGGTTGGACAAAACATTTAAAACATCATCATTGGGCTTTAGGTAATTGTTACAAGCATTTTTCACAATTTTTAGACATTTCATAGACCAAATGATTAATCAGTTTAATTGATTACTTGAGAAAAGAATCTTTACAAGATTGACTGATGATGAAAATAATGGTTAATAGCTCAGGAAATATAGAAGTACAAGCAATTTATGAATCACACATGCATGACTCATCTCATTTATATCAACAAAAATATTTTTTCATATTCAAGTCATTTGGTCTCACACCTAATCATTACAAATATGTTTACCCACTGGACAGCACGTGTGCAGACATTGTGAATGGTGCAAACCTGTGTATTAATTTCATCAGTATCTCAAGTTCTTGATTCTACTCTTTCAATTCAATTGCAATTAATTTTACTGTATTCACCAGGATAACCCACTCAGTATCACTACTGTTTACTAGGGAATCCTGGATCCATATTAAAAACAAACAAAATAATTAAAAGGTATTGAACAATCGGCATAGTCTGTTGATCAAGCACACTGATGTCACTGAAGCTCACTTCTTGAGTCCTGAAACAAAGAAGACTACACTAATATTGGCAGAACTTTTTTCTAGTTCTGTGAAAAGTCTTAAAGGCTGAATCTGAGACAAAGTGACAGATGTTGATCTGTTCTCTTGGCAGCATGGAGGTAAAACCTATTTTAGCAGGGCGGAGAATGTGGATTGGATTTACTGTGTCAGAGACACCAAGGAACCATGAAAAGTCATACACTGTGTTTTTATGTGTGATTTAATGATTCCTGCTGTCATCGCTGTTCTGTCCAATTAGAATCTAACACAGGATATTGTGGCCCTCAGTGGACGCCTGTGAAACTTTACCATGTAGTATCCAAAAGAGGCTCGTACATTGTGCATGACCCATAAAACATGCTAATGCGCTACTTCCTCGACCCTGTCTGACCCTGGACCCCCATATTGTACTACGCAGGAGATGAGCTCTGAGCCGAATCAAATTCAGTTTATTTACAAAGTTGTTTCAAACAAACAGAGTAGTGGACACAGAAATGAGGAACACTGAGGCCCATACAGTTGAATACCTAAAGAAACACATAACTTGGTCAGAGTCTCTGTGTGTGTGCTCTGTAGCAAATAACATTAATATAGTCTGTTTAGCCTCTATGTTATCCCAGCACTGGCCTGAAGATTTACAGCAGAGATTTACTCTCCATTATTTTTTTTCAATGTTATAAAAACAAGTTTTCATCATAAACAGTATGATACAGCCCATTTGTATAAGCACCTAATATCTAACAATATAATTTAAGGGGTTCTGAAAATTATTTCAATTCAGGTACTCACTGCTCCTGAGCCTGTAGCAAAGGTTTGCTGGACACAGTAACTCCTCAGGCTAGGCTTTAGCTTGTGCCGGTATGTTCCAGACGTGAAATAGTATGTTTCTATCATCTAGTGTTAGACAATTAAGAAAACAATGCTTGTTGTACCACGGGTGTGTAGGGCCTTTCTCAGTCTTCTGTGTCTAAATTTGAGAGCACTCGTGTGTGATAATTTGACACCTTGATTTTAATTTGAGGATTTCTTTGATGGGAACCATACTTCTTGAAATGTCTTTATAATCCCATGGGAGTGCCCTGTCTATCACTCAAATCATGAAATATAACCAAACCAAACTTAACTCAACATAACTCAATACTACTGTACTGTACTGTACAATACTAGGACGATTAATCCCCCACACCTCGGTGCTCAGTCTCAGCCCAGCTCTGACTGTTGGCCCGGCACCAAGAGCCTGCTGCTCCCTGAAGATATCCAGGCCTAATCGTCTGCTTGCCAGTAGTAGATACAGTTTGGCAAATGGGCCTTGGAGGCTGTGTGTGGGAACTGCATGTTGGACCGAAAGCAAGGCACTTTGGTTGTGAGTTTTCGACATCTCACAATACTGTGTCTGGGTTTTACTTAAGGTCGGGACGGTCGTCTGCAGGGGATTGTTGGAAGAGACTGGACATCCTCAAGGAGGAATTCAGTGTCTTAACATGACAGGAGATTTGTCCCAATTAGTTGTTTTGGAGTGAATGAATTTCAGTATTTGTCACTATGGGGAAGGAAAGGTCACCTAATGTTTGCAAAACACTGCAAGCACTGTTGCTGAGCATTAAGGCAAGAGGAGCTGAGGAGGAATAATGCAAAATCTGGACTGAGATAGGTGGAAACTGCATAAATCTCAAGTGATGGGTGCAAAATGTTTAGTATTGCAGTTGCCCATGGACCTCCAGCTGTGTAGTTTTGCTGAATACACATGCAAGCACGATGGACTCCTAAGAATTCTGCAAAGTGGCTGCAGGGAGGAACTGAGGCCAAAGAGACGATCTCTGGAGAGGAGAGGAGTAAACAACTATTTAACTACTGTAGATGTGCTCATGTCAGTAGGGGTTTGTTGAATTTTTCTATGTTGTCAATGCAATGGAGATGTGGCATGTGTGATATTTCCTGTTTGTGACGTTTCTCTCTTTACTTTTCTTTTTAATAACTTTTATCTCTCCTCTCCTCTCCTCTCCTCTCCTCTCCACTCCTCTCCACATTTATTGCATTTGACAGCAGCAGATTTATCAAGGCTGGGGCAGCCTCTGTCTTGATCATCCACATCAATCAATCTACATTGCTGTAATAACCTCTGGATGTGATAACACAGCTACTATCTGCAATCCATCAAGTCAAACTAGGTTATCCATTTTGAACAGCCCCCAGATGAGATAAGGAACTTTTGGAAAAACAGTACTGGAAAATGTACAGTGATGGTGTCACTCGATGAAGTAACAATCTAAATAACATTAGTGTAGATTGTATTTAGATTAACGAGTCATTTATCATAAATCTGAAGAAAGATAAATGGGTGGTGCACTTTGTGAGGTAATATGTTGCTAGCTGAATTTCACTGTTGACCTTTCAGCAACCTGTTTAATGTCTAAGACAGAAAAAGTGGCCTCATGAAGTTAAATAAAATTTGGCCCTATAGATTGAGACAAATGACGATATATTTTCAGACTAGAGAGAAGCAGTGTGTGTACTGGCTGTATGTTAGTGCCACACTGTTCTTTGTCTTGCATAATGTAATTGCTGCTTTGCAAGTATCATTAGAAAGTTCTTTTGCCTTTATTAAATTTGCCTGCAGTAAAAAAAGTCGTGTTTAAATAGACTTTGGAGGAACTGTAAATGGGAATTCATTAGTTTTCAACTACAACTACATAAACTATTCAACCACATCCTAATAATACACTGTTTTCACCTAATTTAGACTCACCTTCATGTATACAAAATACATAAGATTTGATGCTCATTTACACCTTTAAAATCATGCTCAAACCAAATAGTGGAATATAGCTTTGAAGCTCTGAAGTCTACAGCATATGAAATGCAAGCTTGATAAAATTACTTTTACTTACTATAAAAATACAGTTTTATCATGGTGCTTAAAGGATTTGTGTACTTTTTACATGGCTGATCATTAATGCAAAGCATGTGGTATGTCAGTGTGCGCCATGCTCAGGATTATACATTAGCAGTGCATTACGGGGAACACTTATCCTCACCCTTTCACCTCACTGTGATGGATCAGCAAGATGTCAAACTGTGTTTGGTGACATAGTAGCAGGACTGTAGTCCAGACCACCTTTGGTGAATCTGACATTGAGGGAAAATTCACTATCAAACTTTTAAGATTTGTCTTTGCCTGTAATGTTGAATGCATTACAAGAATTAAGCCATTCAGTGTTGCAACTTCTACTTTCATTTTGTGATTTCACACATTTTGTGGAAGGCATTTTGAGGCCAAAGAGGGAGCGATGGGAATTAAAATAAAAAGTAGCTGTATGCACATATAAACGCGATTAGGTAGCCAAGTAGTTTGCAAATATTAGACCATATATGTGAGTGTTCTGATGCCACATTCTCAAAATGCGACTAGTGGCATTTACAATGTCTGAATGTAGAACCCACTTCCAGTAGATGCAGGCTCCAAAATAAAACTCTAACTGTATTGAAGACAATGAACCGCCACAACCCAACCCCCACCCCCACCCCCAACTTCTCTGTAGCAATACAAACTACATCAGAGTTAATACATTGTGTTTATCTGATTGACAGGTGTAAAGTTTCAGCACTCAGCAGGGGTCAATGCCACTTGACCCACCTAAGCTCCATTCAGGCTCCAACCCGTTGACCATTTGTGAATTCTGTGGCTCCAGTAACCGACAAGGATGGAAGTGAATGGTAAACCCAACTTCAAAACCTATGGGTGCCATCAAGAAAAAGATTGATGATAGGTGTCCTGATGATTTTAGATTCTGCAGGACGGAGACAAAAGCCTTATTGTAGCTGCTTTGTTTGGTCTATGTCTGATTATTAGTGGTAAAAACACCACTGAACAAGTACATGGATCCAGAAAACACTTCACAGACCAACAAGGGACACAAACACATAGATATTGATTTAAGAAACTAGATGGCAGACTGCTGGCAAAGCATCACGGTCAACAACATTCCTTGTTTCTCTAGCTTGACATCATGACTTGACAAACAGCAGGCCAGACACACTGGGTTCAGTGTACCGTCTGCTAGTGAAGATCGTAGTAAATAGGAGAAAGAATCCTCTGTAAAATGATGTATTAAAGTACATGGGATCATTCAATCAAATCAAATTGTTTCCATGTTGCCTTATACAGTGCAGTGCAAGGATTTAAGACCAGGACCTCCAGCCTTGTCAGGCCTAAAGGCTCAAACTGTCTAAAGAAGCTATTACAATCAGATTTAAAGGTACAGAGGAATTAAAAGGTTTGTGAATGTCAGAGAGGAATGTACTGTATCATAGACGGGAGGACACACTACTGCGCGGACACTCTTTACACACACTCATCTCCTCTGTCACAAAACTGCTTCTTATTAGATAACTGTGATCAGGATGAGGAAAAAGGTTGAGTTGTTCTTTCCTACCAGCCACTTCAGCGAGACATCTCTTACTAAGAGTTTTTTCAATTTAAATGCACATGCAAATTATCATATTGTTACAGTAAATAGTGAAAGTGATTGATTATCTTTTGGCTCAAAAAGTCATTTTCGTCTCCTGACTGTTGCCCTCTTGTTGATAAATGACTGGGCGTGAATAATAAGCAGGCAAGCTGAAACTGTATTTTACTTCAGTCTGTGTTCCATACGATGCAGTCATTATTCTTCCCTGTGCAATATCTTACTCATCTGAAAACTATTTCTGTGTATCCAATCAGTCATCACTACAGAGAAAAATCTGCCACCAAATGTTGACACCTAGCAGCAGGTTTGCGTTTAAGGCTAATGCTAGTTGACAGACTCTCAATAAATCAAGAAAAACAAGTATTTTACGTTTAGGTAGGTCTATATTGTCATTTTAACAAACACATACATCTGTGACTGATGCCTGCCTAAGCTAAAATAACTTTTTCGTGATTTTTTTTGGTGTTGGGCCTTTCCCAGTGACCATGAAATCCACGAAAAAAATACTGAACATTAAAGCTTTAAAATCTCCTCTCTGAAGGGAATCAATGTCTGGACTTTTTTAGTCACTTGCCAACTCCGTGTTGGTTCCCTTTTAGTTTTGTGGAAAGGATTTTCTTACTGGAACTTGGCATCAAGATTAAATTCAATATCCAAGACTTTCAATACAGCTAGGAAAAATGATTGCTGACTCACTGACAGGCTCAGAAACATCTAAGTTGGAAATGATGCATAGATCAGATGATGTCAACCAAGCAAAAGAGAAAATGTAGAATCTGTCCTGACCATTAACCTGAAACCCTATATTTTAATGGAAGCAAGTGGACAGTCTGTTTGGTCAGTCACAGATTGTTTATGTGGGTCAGTCACTTGTTCTGTTCAATGGCTCAGTTATCTGTACATCTGTGAAAGAAGGAGTACATGTCTATTTTTAAGTGCTCTTAAAATGGAGTTGCGTCCTCTCTTATCCAGCCAAGGAAATAGATTTTGGCAGCAGTATCAAAAACGATGAATCCATGATCCTTAATGGAACAAGTCAGATGGCTTTTCTCAGCACTGCAGGGAGCTTCACCTTATCTTGTATTTGAAGTAGAAGGGTGTCTCTAAGCCTAAGCTAAATGTAAGCATAGTGCGTTTTATCAGATTTTATATCTGTAACAGAATGTAATACTTCTAAAACAATATGTCAGATTCAACTCAAATGCTGCGTCTCAAATTGTGTACTTCCATTAGCACACTTATATGCAGTACACTGCATACACTATGTACTTACTTGTGTAGTGTGTGAATATCGACAGGGTAGTGTTGTCTCAAGTCTCAAATTCTTCTTCTTTTTAATAGCAAATTGCAACCGGGCGGAGCATTATCACCAACATTTTACTGCAATTGCAGCACGCCAAAAATGTCTGCTGGCTTGTTTGCTCACTTGACTTCAATTCAATTCGATAAAAAATTAATAAAACGTGCATTTACTTTTAGCCATAACAATCGCAACCGTGGCTTCCATTTGCATACGTTGGTGGTCCCTCCCTTTCCGCTACATAGCCAAGATGGCGACCACTGAGGGTGGGAAGTGTGCAGCGTTCCACACTCAACTTTCTGACCGTTATGAGTAGACCATCTGGGTACTAATAGTGTACTGCACTTTGCCATACTTGTCAGTGTGAACTTATACACTCAAAATAGTAAGTATAAGTACAGAAGTACACGACACAGCAACATTTTTAAAAAGACCTTTGAGCTAAATGCTAACATCAGCCTGCTAACATGCTCACAATAGCAATGCTAACATGCTGATGTTAAGCAGGTATATTGTTTAGCATGTTCACATGTTCATCTGGGTTTAGTGTATGTTAGCATGCTAACATTTGCTAATTAGCACTAAATAAAAAGTACAGCTGAGGCTGATCTCATTAGTTTTGCATGTATTTGGTCACAAACCAAAGTGCTGGACACATTTCAAATTTGACTTGATGATGGTGCTAGATGAAAAATTAAGGAATCATCGCCATTATCGCAATTCATCCTGAGGGGAACATTGATGTCTGCATCAAATTTCATGGCAATCTGTCCAATGGCTGTCGAGAAATTTTACCCCAAACCACAAATGTTAACCTCATGGTGCTGCTAGAGTTGAAGTCAGGGGCTCACCAAAGTCATAAGGATTCATCCTCAGGGCAACATGAATGTCTGTACCAAATTTCATGCCAATCCATCCAATAATTATTGAGATATTTCAGTCTGGACCAAAGTGGTGGACCAACCAACCAACCTACATTGCCATCCCTAGTTTGGCTAAAACTACACAGATAACACAAATTCTTAAGCAACTGGATTTTTTACTTTCTAATGATGAATCACAATGTTTGTTGACTTGACTGATAAACTGGAGTTTTCAAATTTAACTTTGCTTTTAGTCTCACAAAATAAATATTCCATTCACCTTCATTGTATTGAGTTGGCAGCAGAAACATTGATCTTGAAATCAATCAATCTGCATATATTCAAGGTGTAAGTAGGAGAATATGTTGTTTTTTGTGATTAGAATGAATTGGTCCTTTAATTAAAATTTCCTTCATTTAAAAATATAAATGTATAACATGCATAACTTTTTACAAGATAAAGATATAGATATATTGTTAACGTCACTGACACTTAATGGTTTGCAGCCATGGAAATGGAATGGAAAACAACAGAACAGTATTTTAGAGAAGATCCAGACCTTGTTGCACCCTGGGAGACTTTCCACCATCATCCTCTGGAGAGGATGCACAGTGACCAAACATCTCATGAGTGTCAAATCAAAATGATTCAATATGACATGTTTATTTGGAACTACAGTGGAAATCTAGAATGAGCCAAGAATTTATACGATTACGTAAAAGATGTTTTTCCACAATTAAAGACCTGATTCTGATTTAGTAAGTAAAACAGTAAATCTCGACTGTGAATAGGCTCAATATGCCATACATTTCTAATCTATGAGTAAAGAAACTGGCTTATTCTTAATGTCAGATGCTAAATCCCACTGATTTATGTTGCCATTGGCAAACACAACTATGTGTCCGTAGGTTTTCTCACCATGTTGCCCACTTCCACGAGGCAAACCCTGTCTCTGGGAACTACATACTTGATCTGGGAGTGACTACATGACAAATAAAGATGACCCAGGACGCATGTATACATAGTTCTCTGGGAAAAAGATGTCACCAGACACTCCAGGGGAATCATACATGTGTGGGACGCAGGAGCTGTGCCCAAAAATAGATACAGACCTCTTGTATGCAGGTCAACTTGTTTTCACAGGACAGACACGGGAAAGAGGCAAGGATCCTGCTGAAGCACCAACCACATTCAAGCTCATCATTCATATTAAGTTTTGTAAATTTGGGAATTTTCTTCAGGCCTCATCCCTGGAGAGTCAAAGTATCTTGGCTTTTGGTTTTTGGGAACCAAAATACCTTAATAAATTGAGGAAAGGACTTAATATAACCACTTTACAGACAGGCTTTATGCTGAAATGTTGAATAAAATGTCAAAATGAAGAGCTGATAATACATCCTTTTGACAAAAATTAACATTCATTGTGACAATAGATTAGCCATCTCAAGGTTTTCATATAGTTAACTGTCAATGTAATTTTCATACTGAAATGAATGGAAGCCATTGGCTGCCTTGAAATGAATGGTCTGCTTTGAAAAATGGTCGACAGTGTGTCGACACATTTTGTAGTAAATGAGCACCAGTGTGTTGCTTTAAGAGTTTGGCCTAAACACCTCATAAACAAAGATTGTATATGACCCCTATTTACAGATATGACCTCATGCTGCGTTCACCAAATTCAACTGTGAACATCAAAAACATAAGCAACACATGACACAACACCGCTGAAATGCCTCAGCACAAAAGTGATTGTCATGAATGATGCTGCTATTGTACCAGAATACACAATGCACAGCTTCATCAAACTAAACAGGGAATTTTTCAAATAGTTCCTCTGTGATGCCTGTTTTTTCCCTCACAGTCCGGCAGGCTGCTCTTTAAGACACAAACAGTTTCGATCCCGGCTTCCAACCCAAACAGTGAAATCACATACTCTGCGGCTCATGGTACAGTGAGCGCTCTCGTCCAAGCGTGGAGAGGGGAGGGAGGGTGGGTGGTATTAGGTTCTCTTCCCCAGGGATCAGACACACTGGAGGCGCTGTGCTTGTGAGGCCTCCACCAGCTGTACTGGCCTGGTGTGATGGAGCTCCTTCACTCCTGAGGTCCTGCTGATGACTGAAGCACTGAGGGGCGGCTCTTTCAAATCAGTCCTCACTGAGTGGATTGGTTATGTTCATTTAGTAATTGAATTAGTCTAATTCCAAAATTAAATATCCACCACATCCACCTTTTGGCCATCAGAGAGTTCAGACCAATTAGGTATAACAATATATTGTAGCTTATGATATAATTCTATGTATTACTACATCATAATGCATTTATGTATGTATTATTGTACTATATCAATTGAATATGTGCAGTAATTGAACAAATAACCACGTGTCACCACATGTTGAACAGTGCATTTCATATCCTGCATGATTTTATTTCTACATCTGGATGTTTGTTGTTGGATGTTTGTATCATAACAAACAGCTGCAGATAAACCACTTGAAATGAGTCAGGCAATGCTTCACTGTTTTATTCATAAGTCTTAAATGATACACTTAACTGTAGTTAATTTGAATGTTACAATCAATTTCTACATTGTCTGTTCCTCTACAATACAATTGGACTTTTCAGGGTTTTATTTTTCAGAATTTTTATAATGGAAATACAGAGAAATATATATTTAAAATAGTAGAAAAGGCAGTTTCTACTAGCGGGTCCAGAGAAAACAGACTGGTGACATGCAACCAACAAACTTCCTATGTGAAACCTGAAACTTGCAAGAGTGCTTTTTGATTTTTGGCATTAGGAGGAAAAGTTTGCCTGGTAAGCTATTAGTTAGTCCTCATGTTTTTCACAACCACAGATAATTAAATGTAAATAATATTATGTATTAATAAATACTGTATTTGCATTCTAAGCCTTATACTATTGTTGTGTCCATTATTAACAGTGATGGAGGCCATAGTTCAAACCCACATACAGAATCCAACGTGGGAACACCGGCATTGAACTTGATGGTTGACTTGGAGTTACAATGCACAATTATATTATACTTCCTTTAGGCACAGATGCAGATTGACATTGTTACATTTGGCCGATGATGATGAATTATGCTGTCCACTGATATAAGTGAAGATTTTTTTAGAGAAAAAAAAGAAATCACTTAGGACCTAAAGATCACTTCAACAGTTGTACTGTCACATCCATACACAATCATTCACTGCATTATTATTTATCACTGTCGTCATTAAGGGTCTTTAACAAGGTGACAAAAGCTTGATTAGTGAAAGTTTTATCAGGAACATACGTGTACAATCATCACAGAGCTTTAACAAGGCACTTATGATAAGCCCTTTAAATCCCCACTTCTACATCAGTGTCATTGTTATCATAATGCTTTCTAAGTGCTTCATCTGATCACAATTAGTGATGATGAATTACTGCAGCCTGAGAACATATTTGTCTTCATGGAGAACTTAGCACCAATCTGAATCATATCTGGGATGATGGCTGCTGAAATGTGAACCAATGTTTGCAGGGCGCTGATATTATATTTGTTTTTATACTGTAGTAGTTTCTATTATCACAAAAATGATGGATTCATCACATGCATTGAGAGATACTGTTAAATATTTTATGTAGCACCAGCAGTGGTGGAAGAAGTACTCAGGTCCTTCACTTTACTTTCACCATTAGAAAGTATTATCAGCGAGATGTACTTTGTATCAGAAGTTAAAGTACTCATCATGCAGAATGGCATCAGCATTTTATGTTAGGTTTCAATACAGTTTCTCTGGACCCAAACACAGAACTCAGAGACAGGAGAATAAGGTTTAGTGGGTTTAATGACAAGACAGGTCTATAGACAGAAACGGAGCAGCAGCGTGACTTGGAGCCGAATGCGCGGAGCTTGGGGTAGTGGTTATCCAGGTGAAGGAGAGGAGTGTGGCTGCTGCAGTGAGGAATGGAGTGCTTCGTGGAAGGAGAGCTTGTCTGAGGCAAACAGGATTCTTGGAAGGCAACGGTGGATCTGTGGCACAAAACAAACACTTGGTCTAACTTGGCAAAAGACTTCACTTAGTTAGATATTTAGTTCAGCCTGGCGTGGATACCACAGAGGCAGACAGTACGATCTGGCAATGAGTGGTGAGGAAAACCAGGCTTTTAAAGGAGGATGATGATGAATGATCCTCAGGTGTGTGAGAGCAGCAGAGCAGGCAGCCACGCCCCCCATGACCCAGTTCCAGGCAGGAGCAGAGTCACACAAACATAGAATACAGGGTGGGGAAAACACATAGGAAGCACAAGGACAGTGAGGCAGCTGAAGCATACCTAACATTTTATTGATGTAGCCGGTCAACGCAGACCTCATTTTAACGTGCTTTATATACTAATGAGTAGTTTAAACCCTAATAAAGCATCATATATTAAAAGTGAATCATATGTTTTGTATGTAAAATCTCCTTCCTCATGAATCTTACAAAGTTACTAGTAACTATAGCTGTCAAATAAATGTAGTGCAGTAAAAAGTGCAATATTTCCTTCTGAAATGTAGTGAAGTAGATGTATAACATCAAATCAAAATACTCATGCATCTCGAAATTTACTTAAGAACAGCACTTATGCAAATGTTCTTGTCTACTTTACACAGACAAAACTGAATTAGAAATATAACTTATCACTTGGGGGTAACAGTATATATCTAAGTGTATGAGTTCCTACTGTATCTTTTTATACACTGAGTTTTCCTGCCATCTGGCCTACAGCTGCATTAACATTTTGCACGTAATTGTCAATTGTAAACAGTGTATACGCCGACACAGAGGGGAAGCCATTGGAGGTCACAGACTAAAGCCAGTTTACTTTGCCAAAATGTTAAATAACAAGCTTAATGTGGTTACAGAAATGCTTTGTGACTGTAATTGTTTAAGTGGGAGAAACACTCAGTATACAGCATGTAAGACCACTTGGTCTGTGTTAATACTAAATGGTCTCTGCACATTAAACAGATTTATCTGTGGCAGATGTAATCACAAATTTGCAGTGGTTTGGGTTTGGCCATAACTACTCTCCTTTCGCACTTCACTGAAACAAGAAGCGCAGAGCTGCTCCAGAACCCAAATGATGAGTAACTCCACATAGAGGATTTGTTTTGAAAAGCTAAGGTCAAACATGGGGTTGTAAAGGCTAAATTCCACTATGAGTTCATACCTGGACTGGCCAAACATCATATTTGAAAATGAATACATGTCAGTATATTGTTGGAGGAGATGAGGTGAGCATCTATAAAATGTGTCTAGATAGAAGGAAGGGATGATGAAACATGATTAATTCTGGACAAGTGAGCGATCACATGGATCCTAACCTCTCCTGCATACAATGAGGCCTACACAAGCAGGCTTGGGGCGAACATAAAACAGAAGTGACCCTCTGGCTTTAAGGGCCTCACTCCCACCACATCTTTCAGACACAAATGCACTGCTCAAAGCACACTTGCGCTGGGAAAACAAGGACTGTCGTAACAGGCTCTCTGAGAGTCCGGTCACGGTACACCTCAGAAGTGCGAAGTGTTACCCCAAACATTTTTTCAGTGTGGTGCTGAATGCCGTGATGAGCTTGTCAATGTGGAGACCCGGGGCTGTGTTAGCTTTACCTCCCCCTCGGCCAAAGTTGTGAACCTGGGGAGTGTTTATTATTTCTACTCAATTAGAGCTTCATCTGATACTCTGAAAGGCCTGTTTTTAGCACCACACCTAAATACAAAAATTGATTCAATTCAGGGGAAGGCAAAATGGCTCATTAATTATTTCCTTATCACTGTAATTGAGAGTGGCATTAGAGGGACAGTTGGCTCTAAGTTCCCGTTAGAAAATATAAATCCACTGGGTGGGTCGCTGCAGAAACATGTTGTCTCCATAGAAACAATCACAACATAAAAAATAATCGTGTTGTCTAAGTGGAGAACATCTTGAAGGCCTCCAGAAGTACAATATCCCAGTTCCCATAAGGCCTTTAACGTCTTGTATTCGTCATTGGAGGAAAGCAACGCGACCATTAACTATCATGGTATTTGGTCATAAGGTATTGATTTTGCCGTGCTGTGCAGTCTTTTGTGCTTAAGCACAAAACCATGACAGAAAAATGGAAACCAGCTGAGCTCCCTCCACAGTTGGCACTTTAAAGTTTACATAAACCTTTTGGTGCTGCTAATAAATTGAGAAGCAGTGATTATTGTAGAGGTGTAACTGTGATCTGTGGGTCCTCAAAGAAAACAATTCCTGAAGCCGAAGCCTTGATAAAAGCTAGATAAAAGCTAAAATTACACTGACGAAACCACAAGGTATTTTTAAGCCACTGAATAAATACATGGGCTAATTAAAATGCAACTCATCCTGACTGGTGATGGTTAATGAGCTGTTGGAGACAATTAACAAGCAGCTGGTTCTGGTGCCAATCTCAACCTTGAAAGCCTGGGTTAAGTTAGCTCAAGAAAATTAGACAAGGTCCTTTCTTGAAAGAGCATCAAAATGTTCAAATGTGAATGAGGTGATTCCAAATGATCCTTAACATCATGGTTTACCATGTACAAATACCCCTTGTTACTTAGTTCATGCTATTTACTACTTATACAAAAGTGGATATTGTTACAATATTTTTCTTTTCATACAAATGATTAGGTCAGTTTGAGTTTGCATTAGATGGACATTTCAACCATATCCTTAATCTTAACTGTTTATCCATTACTTTAAGCTAACTATTAACTGTTTATCTGTTACTTTTAGCTAAATATTTCATGTTTGCTTGCTAACTAGGTTTCACGCACACTCTGACTCAGGTCGGTGGGAGGCGTGTATTGTGCAGTCATCCTATCATAACTGGTCATTGTGACAATAAATTTACTAAAGATCAGTATCATACCAGTTTGTAATCCTACTTTGTTGTTTTTTCCTCCTCTATACAAACATGTGAATGTAGATATCTTTTCATATTTTTTCAAATTAGCTGAGCTACTCAACAATCATTCCACGTACCCCCTGACAACTACAAGTACCCCTGTTTGGGAATCACTGGTTTATGCTACCATTCTGGTGTTTGCAGCCAAAATTCCTAACTTAAGTCAAACACACATCAGGCTGGCAGTGAAAAAAGAACTTTCCAAACTCGACCATTCGATCCAAAGTGTAAACGTAAGATGGGTGTTGCCCTTATACAACCACCATAACAAATTTGGCAATGAACTGACCTTAATCTAATGTGATGGAGGTATGTAGACAGTTAATGTCCAATCATTAAGATGCAGATCAGTTGTACATGCAGCCTGCAGGACAGGAGTATGGGGGTGTGAAGGTAGATTAGTTTCCATTTACCTAACATCAGTATGTAGACCATTACCATGGCAAAACAGTCATACCAATGCAGACAGACAATGGATGCATTGATACAAGGAGGACTCCAGGGGAAATTTAGGTGGCCCCCTTAGGATGTCTGGAAAGGGGTCAGGGTGGAGTTTTAGATGGGAGGTCCTTTTACTCTGCTCTCTATCTCTCTCTTATTTTCTTGATTTAGACTCGTGACATTCATTTAAATTGAGCTCATACATATAAAGTTGCAGTGACATTTTTAATTTGCGTCACAAGATTACACATTATCAAAATAATGAGATGAAAGTGAGAAAATTGGTTGAGACATTGAAATAAGCCACTGGGCTTCTCTTATTGCCATAGTTAAACTTCCTGCAGTGTTAACTATACTAGATAAACTAACCCCAGTGTTTGTCCTACCTACCTCATTCTACTAAAAGCACACACACACACACACACACACACACACACACACACACACACACACACACGGGCACGTACCGGAACATACACACACAAATTCAATCATGCTAACACGCAGACACATATAGGGCCAATTACATCAACACATACACATACATCCCGACTTAGACCCTCATGAATTAAAATGCAAACACACCCAGAAGACCCTGCAGTAATGAAATAAAACATCCAGCGAATCACAGTGGTCCAGAAGTATTAATTTGATTGAGTCGATAAACATTTTTACATTCTGAATGAGGACCCAGCGGACCCCTCTTTGGAGGACGGTTGCTCTTGAGAGCCAGTTGGTTTCCATCTCGTTCTTTTTCAGGATGCGATGCACATTTAGCACACTGTGTTCCAACTTCTAGTGAGTAAAGATTAAATTTGGAGGTTGCTTAGTTTTCTTTTTGTTGCTCCTTTCAAATACCAGTCCTCCTGTAAGTGCAACATAACCCAGAGACCTCCTCTTCAACCTCGGGATACAGTGACATGATGTTTCTGCCCTTTTGATAAATGACTGTCTGGAGCAGGTTCCCTCTCTGCAGTCTGTCCTCTTGATTACCGCCCAAATGCTCAGCAGCTGGCTATCAACAGTTCTGGTTTACAGAAATCCCCTGTATGTCATTTTTTGTGGTTAATTATTACAAAAGTATGATCAACGTGCATACTTTTCATCTGCTTAGCCTGTCTTCACGCCACAAGAGAGGTTTGGCAGAAATCTTTGTTTGTGCACAAATAACGTCTCAATGAACATCCAGACAAGAAGCAGTTACATTGAACAAGATACCAGAAAACATTTTGCTGAGTCGGATCATTTGGGTTCCTGTGAGAGGACACTGCCCATTTTGATCTCCATTTACAAATAAGGAAAGATGAAAAGTAAAACCACCATCTTACAACAATGCAAACAATTAATAACATTCAAAGAGTTATTTTGTGATGATGTATTTTAATTTTTTGTGTACCCACTTTCCCTCAAGCCTCTGTGCCCCACTTGTTGAGTAACATTTCTTCCCTTTGCCCTCAATCCTTCGCCCTCCACATTTGCATGAAATGCAGTGTCCCTATTTTAAGCTTCATTCTTTGAAGGAACAATTTAGGTCTTCCCTTCTCCGTCCAAACACAGAAACACTGCTAGCAGTACAGAGCAAGGCAGTGATGAAACATTAAAGAACAAAAATGAAAGCCCTCCACACCCTCATCGTCAGTCTGTATTTGTGGTTTTTAATGATATCAGAAGTGACATCCCCGTTTGTACTAATCCCTTCGTGATTCTGTTCCAGCTTCCAAACTGACGCTGACCCTCAGAGACTATAATTGGCACGCATGTTGATGTTGATTTGTGTTCAGACTCTTTTAAATACAAACTGTTTCATTCCATTCACTTTTGAGACATCTGTGACTCCTCTGGAGAATGTCTGTTCATTTTGTGCTGAACCCCCACGTGTTTTTATTTTTTTAACCATAAATCAAATTGTATCAAAACAAAATATGATGGAACAACTCTTCCCAGCCACTTCAGTTTCCTGTTAAGCAAATCTTTGTTTTTTATGTGCATCTTTTAAGGGTGTTTACAGCAGTCTCCTTCTTTTCTGGCACTTAATGTAATTATGTAGATATGGCTCTTATTCTTTCAATATACAACCACAAGCCTAATTTGCTTAATTTTCAGTTGAGGTTTGGCAAGTAGCCATCACAACAAGCAGCATAGTGTTGGAAGTTATAAAATTTGATTAGCACTACAGACTGCCTCTGCACCTGCTTTGCAGCAGAAAAAAAACAAACAGAATCAAATCTGCAGAGTGAGAGAGAGCCGAGTGCCAGAAACCATAAACACTCGACCACAAGCATTACAGAGGGGAGCAGCCTTCACCACAACACAGCACTCTGTGGCAGACAAGATCAGATCTAAACCATAAATCAGACAATACAGACGACATCCAGCCGAGGTGGAGCTCTCCATCTACCCAGAGTAAATAGACAAATCTGAACTCCAGAGCGGATTTCACGCTCTGAATTATTTGGTTTATAGTCGCTGCTCCAGCTAATGTAAAACTCACAGATTGTTATCTCATGTTGGTATATGGTTAATGTGGATCTATCCCACAGATCATTCATCAGTTTTTTTCTCTGTATTTCTCTGTACTTCAGGAAGTGCATTTTTGTGCTGGAGGCGATGATTACATGACTTTATATTATGAGTTATCATAGCCTGAGGAAATAAATATAAAACAGTACCTCACTTCTTGTAGTGATCGAAATGTGATTAATTTCAGTCTGGCATTGATTTTCTCAGTTTGAACAATGTGGGACACATTCCTTAAAAATGAATGACATGAAAGCGATAGACACAATTTTTAAAAAATCTCCTGATTGCATTGTATGGTGCGGACAAGGTCAGTGGCTAAAGATTTTGCATGTAAATGTGTTTCAGGGTGTTTCAATTCCTTAAATTTTTCAGCCAATAAAACCTGGGGGATAATCACAGCTCTGAATGACTTAATGGCAGCATTATGCTCAGTTAGCAGCCATTTCCAAGACTTTAATCTCATCTCAACCATCTAAATATAGCCTACAAATCTACTACAAATCTCTGTTAAAACTTTTTTTGTCCAGGACACTTCAGATGAAGATCCAAGAAACACTATCTGACATCCATCAGAGGCTATAAATCATGATAAATGGAATTGTTGCCTTCTAAAGAGAAACAGGTTCTCGTGGCTCAATCGCTTCCATATGAGATACTTCATGTAATTCACACACACACACACACACAGTGCAAGGAGTGCATGCATGAATAGGTGCACAATGTACTACACATCCGTTTCAGCCTAAACTAAACCACAACCTTAGAGACACAAACATACATGTACAAGGCACACACATGGCATGTTGAGTGGGGTGTACTCAGACCTGGCTGGTGTTCACGTCGAAGTCAGCGGTGTTTGATTTTGTCAGATGATGGATCATTCATCACTGGATAAACGTGCTTCATCAAACAGTCCACGTCTCTGTTTGAATCAAATATAGCTGCTTTTCGTTCATTATCCATTCATCGGCTCGCAGCATGCTGACTCCTGCTGATATTCTGACATCTATCTTGGTCAAATCTCTCACGGTGTTACTTATTTCATAGCGATATCTGTCCAAGAAGCTGTTTTGGATGCAGTTACTTCTTTATGAAATGTTTTCAAAACCCTCAAAATGGTAGGTTTTGGCATGCCGCTCTGCTTTGTTTAAATTTTGTTCAGCTTTAAGTCCACACTGCAGCTTGTAGCTTGGGGGCGGAAAACTTGGTCCAGAATTTTATTAAATCATCTTCTGGCTTGCTTCTTGATCAACAAAGAAATTAATGTATTCTTATCTGTATCCTCAGAGAATAATAATTTAAAGTGAGTTGATAGATTTGTTGTATTATGAAACGCAGATATACGCATTCACATGCTGGAGTGTGACAGGTATTTGGCTGATATTCTCTTGTTACTGGATATATTGAAACTTAATCCCGTGCTTTAGGCTGGCACTGAACGCATGTTGGCTAATCTTTTTTAGGAAGACCCCCTTGGAGTTTCCACAAAGATTTAATATTGCTTCAATATGATGTTTATTGGTCTCTGTATAGGAGGCTTAAGTGTAGGCAACACAGGGACAAACTGAACCTGCGGCTCAGTCTATAGTGCAATATGAAAGTAACATATAGTTAATACATGGGATGAAAACACAATAAAGACATGCAGGTTTATTTAGCAGCTGAACACTCTGTGATCGCTTCATATGAGCTAGCAGACCAGATATGCACCTTAAAGTGCTTTGTCTGACATGTCTTCATTACAACAATAACTCACTAGTACATCCTACACATTCCCATGAGCACCTCTTCTCTCCATAGCGAAAGCACTGTGGCCATTACATCATCACCCAGAGCAGCTACGTTCCATTTGCTGCTCCCAAACGCACTTTAGGTTGAAATTAATTTGAGTTCCAGTGGGGGAAACAAGACATCGTGATTGGCTCAGACATACATAGCTGTTATCGGCAGCTCTCAGGAGAACTTTCCATTAAGGGGGCAAAACTTGACCTCTGACCTCACAGGAACTGCAGATATCCCAGTTGGCCCAGACCTTCTGTGGGGCTAGAAAGCTCTGTTAGTAAATAGTTGTGATGACCACACTGTGGGGGTCAGAGGTAAGAGGAAATGAGGTATTGACCGAGGCCTAAAAGACCATACATGGTGTTTCCTCTGTATGTACTGTGTGACTTTGGGAATCTGTCGCTATCATTATCTTCAATATGAGAACGTCAAAGTATTGGTGTTACAAATCAAATTGTCACCAACAAGAACTATTCTGTTGCATTTTAAATGTGAGAAACATTCAGCATAGATACCACAGCCTCATAGAAAAATAAATTGCTACAATTCTATGTAAGAAACATGTCACCATTAAAATGCTTCTTATTTTACAGCTTCAGATTTATCTCTTTACTTTCAGATTTCATTGACATATTTAAGGCCTATAAATATACAGACAATAAGAAACATTTATGCTGCTGGTCTGATGTGGTGGTGGTTTCATGATATGTGCTACTGATTTTATGTCATGTTTCCTCTTATTGCCTGTGTTGTTATTCTGTGCTGTTTATTTGTTAACTAATGGTGGAACTGCAGTGGAGTCCAAAACAAATTTCCCCATGCAAAGTTTATCTTGATCTTGAAATGTACAAAGTTTTGGATATTTTTTTATGGTTTGCATGCAAACTACCTGAATTGACCAGTACATGTTGTAAATATAAAGAGATCAATGTAAATGTGTGTTTTCCTAGAAGTAATCCTTATCAGCTTTCAGATTGTCCTGCTTTTCATGCACATATTACTGTAGTCACTTTTTTTGAACAGTGAATCATTTCAAGTGTTGTAGTTTTACTGAATGTCTGATATGTAGAGTTTCTTAGTGGACAATAGTCTGATCTTCCTGAATGAGCTAAAATCGGATCAAGTCACCTTGAGCAGGCTGTGATGTGTGTTTCCACAGTGGTCCATCTGGTGCCTGCTGCTGTCCGCTAACTTGTTCATGTGGATTTAACAGTGCAATAAACAGCCTGTGGCTCCATTTCCACTTTGTGATTTCATATCAACACCACATGAGAGGTAATAAAACATCCCTCTTTTGCACTCACTCTAACATATTAGCAGTGATTTCATGGTTATAGACACTATCCCTCAGCCAGAAGGCCCGATAGGGTTGCTTCATAAGGAGCAGCTCTTCTGAAGTGTCATCGAGCAAGATGCTGAGTCTCTCCCAGCTCTGCATGTGAGAGATGAGAGTTTCCATGCTGTGTTCAGTAAAATATTATAAGCATTTTATACTTGGAAGGAAAAGAGATACATAGAAGTTAAGTTGAATGGAAATGGATCATTTACTCAGCATAGACGTATGTTACCTATTATTCTTCTGCAGGACAAGGGGTCACTTGCAAAACTTTACCTTTGAAAACATCACTGCAAGTGACTGAATCTCTTTCTATCTGCATTAATCATTCCATGATGTAGTGGCTGGAACTCAGCTGTGAATCCTTTTAGTTACTTTTGACATTGATTCACGTCCAAAATTCAAAAAAGGAATTGATTTGTGACATTTATAAGAAATACCTGTGTATGTCTGGTGTAAATATACTGTATGTAACTGTGTAATTTGGAAACAGGATGTTTCAGCTCAGGAAAGTTTCTTGTGATGAAAAATAAAATGAGGAGTTGAATAATAAGGATATTCTCATAATATAAATGACTTTTTCACTGAAACATGATTCAAAGAATTCACATTAACTAGAACAAATTCTAGTTGCTAGTTGGTGTTCTTTGTTATCAGAAGACTGTTATCTGTAACTCCCCAAACTTATGGGTGCATGCACACACACTCATTTGCTGACATAAGTACATATGGCTGACACACACATCACTCTCCCTGGTCAATCTCCATCACTCATCACATCATATGAACAACTTAAGCTGACTTTCTTAACATAAAAAAGGGTTTGCAGACAGGGACTTTCTCCCTCTGGTGTTGTTTTTTCAGTTCTAGGATCATTTTTAATAATGTCCTCATTTAGCCTGTCTCAATATCAACTTCTGAACCCTGAGGGCTAAACTGTGACTGTTTTTTTAAGATTCAATAAAGACGAGTGTGGAAATTGTCCAGAAATCCTCCAGTTTTTTTCCAATTCTCCTATGACCAGCACTCAGCCAGTTTGAAGAGTGACTTCTGATTCCTATCAATGAAAACAGGAATGTAATGCTATAAGTGCTCTTTCTGAATAACCTCGGACCTTGTGGCCAAAGTGCTCGTTTCATTCTGTGTATCAAGTTTCCTCACTTGACAGAGAAACAAAGGTGTTTTGCCGCACACACCCACACTGCAGTAGCAGTACAGAGCTTTTGCCTGGTGAAATAAATCATTTTCATAATGTAGTGAATGTTGCTTTTCTATTATGATGCCCTTTAGCTGACAATTCAGTCAACGTTAGCCTTGCTTGGCTACTCTCACATGAAGAACTTGCTTTAGCGTATATTTATTTAGAGAAATATTATCTGACAATAATTCAGACAATATTTCAAAAACATAGCTAACTTGTACACCTTATGTTTCACACGACTTTGCAAATAATCATTTTTCAGAGTTGGGGTCATGTTTTTTTTATAAATAAAATTATAAATGCTCTTTTTGATCTTTCTGTGGAGTTCAGTTGATTCAGCGTTTGTCTCTCCGAGGGCAAACTGTGATTTCTGTGTGTGTGTGGCCTAAGTGAGAGATTGATAAATGAGCGCTGTGTGGATTAGTCTGCTAAATTACTCTGAGCTGAAAGTTTAGAAAACATTCGTCATGGCCGGTTGCCTACACACAGCATCACACGTGGATCATCTAGATAACAGATCCATTAAGACCACTTTGATATTACATTATTTCCTCCTTTCCTTTGCGGTTAAGAGAGGAGCTTAATGTGTGCTGCGTCCAAGTGCAACAGAGGAAAAACAGATGACATCTGGGCACAGAGAGGTGACTGGGGTGATGGCCAGTAAATGTAAACACACAGAGGATGAATATGGCTTCTTTTCTCATGAGATGTTCAAATATTCAGTAATAGAATTTAAGCCAATAGAGCAACTTTGGATTTTGAAATGTTTTTTCCCTGAAACCCGTCAGGCTGATTCCATTTACTTATGATTTATATAAAAAAATGAAACAATCTACAATCTCTCAAGCCATGTTTATTTACACAAACACACAGCACGCTATGGGAAAGCTGGACTGTGTCTTATTGGCAGGACGTCTTGAACGCTCTCAGCCAGCTGACAAGCCGACAATGTCGTGCAGCCATCTGTGGAGGTAAACACACAGAGCCCCTTCCCCTCTGTCGTCCTAACTCCATCCTGACACCCCCACCTCACCAGAAAAGCATTGATCCCACTTGTTCTGGTTCACTAAGGCCTGGAATTCCCTGTTCGGATCAACAGGAATCTGTCCTCCGAGACAGCTAAAAGCTTGTGTGTTTTAAAGAGGGGTAGGGGTCTCATAAACCTGTCGGACCCGACGGTGTCCTTTTACCTACCTAGATTGGTTCTCGGCTCGGAGCATTCCAGGACGCTCTTAAATGGCGGTTTATGGGTAACCTGTCAGCTCCAGGATCAGAGGTTTACGGGTGACCAATAAAAACGCTGCTATGGTTCGGAAGCTCCCTAACTCATCTCCCCTCTCGAAAACCCACCCCCAGTTCACTCTTCCTGTCTCCAAAGATTTTCCCCACAACTCCTCCATTTGCTTCCTGCCTTCGTCTCCCATATTATCTAAGCCCAGGTTAGATTTTACAGTGTGACGACTTCAGCTTTTCAGTTGGGAACTCGCCTCTGTTTTCAATCATTGCAAAGCTGTCATGCTAAACAATGTCAATTAAGTGATCATCTGAAGCTTACTGGGTTCCTAAAAAGTCCTGATTTCATTCCAGTGACATTGTTATTATTTAAAGGAATTATTTGCAGTCTTGTGGAGATTTAGATGAGAAGACTGATACCACTCTCATGTGCTGCCATTCTTATGGTTTTTGTACAGATTAAACAAACAAGATATAACGTGTTACTTAGTGAGTTTTAGAGGTGCTGGTAAGCGGGTTTGATGATGGTTGATTTGAGTTGATGAGAGCGACTCAGAAGCTTCAAACATTCGCAGTGAGAAACATGACATCTAAACAATGTCTAGTTTGTAGCACTGAACCATGTAGAAACAGCTGGGAAAATGCACAGCCATGTTTTTAATTAATGACTCAAAGTCAAGGGAACATCCATCACAAACAATAGAGATGGTGTATGTTGTTGCACTCTCGTGGAGTTTGTTCTGCCTAAGACAAATTGAGAAGGTGATTGGATTCCTCTCTCTCTGGTTTTCTGTATTTGTCTTTTTTCTCTCGTTCCCTGTTTGTCTTTCTCTGTCTTTTCTAAACACATAAACATTCACTAACATCATTGTTTCACAAGGTGACATGGTATTTTATGCATTTTCCCTGTCTATTTTACGTCTTTCGATGGTCAAACGTTACGGCAGCTGACCTTTCTTTGCTCATAATGTGATCAAAACACGCTCCACTGTTTTCTTACCTGCGCAGCCACAAATTGGAGGCGACAGTTTTAGACTGGACAGCTAAACATGGTCAGGGTCGTCCATAAAAGCAGCGGCTAGGGTCAGTGCCATGGGTTTACATGATGTTCTCTGTTTATAGTATGACAGATGGTGGAGTTATGACTAAATCAACATGTCTCCCACATACACCGAGGCTGGGAGGACCCGTCGTCTCATACATTTCTGTCTTGGGATGGGATGTTTGGAGATGATGTGTGTCTACATTTGTGTATTTGTGTATGTTTTGGACATCTGGTACAACAATATTGTGATTTACTTAAGATTTTATTCTCATTTACCCTAATTCATGATATCAGTTTCATTTTATTTTTTATTTTTATTCTGAAATATTTAGGGCTTTATCTGGTCTAGTTTCACTTTCAGTCACACAAAATCTGCCAGATGTAAACATTCCAGTTATTTAAAAGAACTGTGGTGATCATATTGACAGGTATGTTTTTATTCTACATCACTGAAAATAGACGAGAACTGAAAACTGAGAAGCTTTTTTCATGATATAATTCGGCTTTGAGAAAAACAAAACTGAGACTGGAACATTGTGGATTGTTAAATCTTGATTTCTTAGTATTTTTTCATTATTTAGATTTAAATTTCTCACAGCTTTTGTTGCAGGTTAGTTCAGTAACTTTACTTTTTTATAGCTGTGTTTTTTATTTAAATAAAGTGTTCAGTTTGTTGTATTTTGATCATATTTAGCTGTTCAGCTGAATGTTTCATTTACATGTGATGCTATGAATGTGCCAACTTCACTGTATACAAAATTCAAATAAAAATTGCATTTGGATATCTTAATGGTCTAAAAACTTCAGACCTAAGACCATTTGTCAATCGAGTGAAAGATATTACAGCACTTTTCTGTAGCTCACTAAGGATTAAAATGTTCCGATAACGGGCCGCCCAAAGGCTTGATGAAACATAACTCAGAATCTATGAATGGAAATATAACAGAATGTACACTGGCTCTGTGTGAGGCCTGAAATGATTAGACGATCCCCAGCTGGTGCTAAAATAGGAAATCACTTCACCTGTTTTCATTGCATTAAAGAACAACTTAATTCTCTTCACTCTGAACAGCAAAATACCTTGTTCTGGGCTTTTATCAGACCAGTGATTTAATGTTTTCATGAAGTTGTTTCACTCATGCATGTTCCCTTACTCTCTGTGCAGCTGTAAAAATAAGTAGTGGCCTCCACTGAGGGACTATTTATTTAAAATGATATTCATTCTCCCCCAGAAACAGAGGTGATTCGTCCTGGATGTGGAGAGATACAACAGTGTCAGGTTGACATGAGGCATGCAAACATTTATGCAACAACCTTGTGTGTTGATTTTACTGTGTACATATGACATACAGTAATGACTGGATTAATTACACATGAACACACATACACAACACACAAAGTCCAAAGTTGTCATTTTGTGTCAAAGGATTAGGAGCATACTGTGTCCATAGACCTTGAACCTCCTGCTGATCTATTTCCAACTGTCTCTCTCAAAGATGACTCAAAGATGTCCCTCATCTCAGTCCCTGTGTGGGTGATTATGGTCTGGATGAAGTGAATTCATGTCCAGCTCTGTGCAGCAGCCAAGCCTCCAGGTTGCTGTCTGTATGTGAACATCTTTACGTCATGTCTATGTATTAAAAAGGAGAAACACAACCGTCCCTCCGCTAAAGAAAGACGGAGAGACACACCTACTGAAAATTGAAGAAGTTGTTTTAAATTAAAATAGCAAAGAGGAAAGACTTTCAATTTAGATGGCACAGGTTAAATTCCCAACTTAATAACCCCAACTCTGAGGTACCCATAGCCTGCATATTAAATATGTGTAGTTATCACACAGTTTCACACAGTTATCAGTGATTATTTTATCATCCTTGTGCAGTGTCAAATTGGACAGAATGAGGATGCCAACTTCGGGTCAACAGCATTTTTTTGACAGTTATTCAGTTATTTCAGATGGACTCTTGCTTACAGACAGGTGTCCTGCCTGTCAGTCAAGTTCATACCATACATGTCTATCTGTGAAGCCCTTAAATGCAACGTGGAGTAGTTCCCCTTAATCATTACAAAATATGTCTTAAGTGTTCACATATAGCAAAATCACCCATAAAAAAACTTTATGGTCTTAGAAATGCTGAAAAATTGAAATTGACAATAACATATCCATGCAGTGGAGATTACAAGGAAAAAATATACACATTAATGGAGTTCAAATTTGATCTAAGCTACTTAATATGGGAAGAATCGTCAGTACTACCACACTGTACTTTAACACTGTAAAATCTTGCAATATGTTTTACACTTCAAATGTGGGAATTAACACCACATATTTCACTAAAGCTTGTAAAATAATGGACATGCTCTAAATTTATATCTCAGAAGTAGAGAATTGGAAAAACATCTGTCTGTGGTGACCACAGCACCTCAGCTGTCAGAGCTGCATACTTCAAACGGACATTCATCTTTAATACGACACATTCATGTGTCTAGTTCAGGACATTTGATTTTGCTTTTCAACACAATGCATGTTTTAGAAATACATATGCTGTGCTGGCGATGAAATAACTAAATGTTTTCCCTACATGTGAAACACAGCTGCCTCTGGTACCACAGCACCTCAGCTGCCAGAACATAATCCAGTCATCCATTAACGAAATCCATGATAAACACATGCCAAGCCCATTGTAAC
Source organism: Maccullochella peelii (assembly GCA_002120245.1). Lineage (NCBI taxonomy): Eukaryota > Metazoa > Chordata > Actinopteri > Centrarchiformes > Percichthyidae > Maccullochella > Maccullochella peelii. The sequence goes on along the minus strand of LKNJ01000630.1, from coordinate 8,828 downwards.
ACTTTCCTTAAATGCTTTTGTGTGTCCCAGAGCCTAACCTTTTGCTCCCTCTAAGTGGACCATAACTCTCATATAAAAGTCATCTGGTCTGGTTTAAGGCCTGTGGGGGGGGGGAGTACTGTCAGTTAATTATCAGTTATGTGGATTAGTGACGAGATGAGAGGGGTGACAAAGTGAGAGAGTCAGACAGAAAAAATAGACAAGGTGGAGAAAGGCGAAGACAGAGGCAGGAATTAAACAGAGGAATAGAAACAGCAAATGTTGATAACATTTTCTAATTATAATTGAGCTCAAATGAAATCAAAACAGAATCAGGTAATGAGGTTACTATGTGGTATGTGTCAGATAGCAATGAAAAGGAATTTGTTGAACGATGGCACTTTGTTTTTCTCTCTATCTTGTTTTTTTAGAGAGGAAGAGACATGAAAGAAGATCCAGGCAGGTGTTGCCTTTCCCCCGAAGTGATTGCGGGGATCACAGTCTGTCAGCGATGTAACAGGGATCTGAGACGGCACTCAGGCGGACTCGCTGATAGGATAAGACAGAGCTGTTGACCTGAGAGAGAGACTGGTCCATGTACAAGTTGGAGAGCTGATGGAGAGAGATAATATGCTCGGAGAGAGAGACAGAGAATAAAAAAATATTGAAAGACAGATTGAGGAAAAGGGAGTGAAATAGACAGCCCTGAGAAAATGAGAGAAAAACTGAAAAGCTGTTAGAGAACTGAGGAAGACTGTACAACATGAGGTGATGACTTGAGGTGACTGTTTGTTTAAACTGTCTATAAATCTCTCTACGAGGAAGAATTGAATTACAACAATGAGTTTGGGTCCAAAGCAGATGGAGGGAAGCTGAGAGCAAGTGAAGATGAAGAGCAATCAAGTCCTATTCAATATCAAAACAGACAGTCTGGTCCCTTAGTAAATAATGCACAGTCTGAAACACAGCGAGGGAAACACAAAGTGGAAGTGTTGAATACTGCAGCTCTAAACAGAGCTAACATGTAGTCAGTTTGCCCCAAACAACACATTTAAATCATAGGCTTTTAACATTAGATACAATAATAAAGGACACACCACTCTGCTGTGATTTCTAGAAGCCTGAACATTTAGCTTAGCTTAGCATAAAGACTGAAAACAGTGGTTAACAGCTAGCCTGGCTCTGTCCAAAGGTAAAAAAGAAATCTGCCTGCCAGCACCTCTAAAGCTCACTAATTAACACGTCATATGTCGTTTGTTGAATCTGTACAAAAACCAAAAGTGTAGAAATGGTTTTACAGGGTGTGCAGAAACAACCACTACTCCATTTTCCCCTCTCACAGCATGGATAAAGGACCTGACTCTGATGAAAAATTGGAAAACAGCGTAAAGTTTTGCCTTTTTTTAACTTGGGGAATGCAAGGTATTACTGGTGGAGAAATGCCTGGAGCACAAAAACATCGCTTCTCTGGATTCTGTGTGAATCCAGCCAAACACTGGTTTCCATACTCACAAGTATGCTTTGCAAAAACAGCCTAACCTACCCCTAACCCTTAAAAGGTTTTTACTGAGATGCTCTTTGCCTCTTTGCTGCCCAGCTCCAAAGGAATGAGGGAGACGCTGTCTTTAAATGCTGCAGCAGATGTGCTACAGAGCTCATTTCCTTAACAGAATCCACACTTTGTGGATTTTTACTGCAGCGCAAAGTTCGCCGCAATCTTTCATGTGTACCTTTTACAGGAAAGAGGTCACAAAATGACATCTGTGCATTGAAGATGCAGTTGTTCGAGTGTGAGAGCATGTGTTGCAGATGGACAGACTGTGTGGATGAGTTACTTTGATTCCGATTGGCATTTCTGAGGTGCAAAACAGAGAGGTTGGTGATTTAGAAACACGGGAGGGGAAGCATAAAGATTTATAATTAAAGAGTGAATAGAGGTGACCTTCGCTGGCCTCTGGACCTCGGTGCAGCTCAAGACGTTCTTAATGACATTCATTAAAAGCCTGAACATCACCAAAGGCTCATTCACAGTCCAGTGCTCAACATTGACCATGGACTTAGACACATGAAACTCTCCCTCTTTGCAATTTTTTTTTTCCTCAATGGCAGCTTCTCAGCCTTTGTGGGTCGGCCACTGGAACGAGATGGGTTTTGAATGATGGCTGTCCATTTGTGTGAAGTAAAAATGTGGAGTGAAAAGGAGGGCCAAAGAGGAGTCCTGTTTGCGATTTGTCTGGAGACTTCACAAAACTAACATCCTATAGAGCGGTTTCTATAGAAGCCAATGTTTTTGTCCCTGGAAGTCATGGGGTTAATGCTATTCGGGAAGAACTTGGGTTCCAGTTGGTTGTTCTATGTGGTGAAGTGGTCCTTGTTGACTCTGTGTGTTTGTGTTTGTGTGTGTGTGTGTGTGTGTGTGTGTCTGTGTGTGTGTGTGTCTGTGCATTTTCCTGGTGTGTTCATGCTGGTGTGTAGACAGTCAATCAACATGTGTATTTATTTATGTATTCAAAGGTAAATCAGCATTTAAATTTGTGCCACTGACCAATAGCAAGGTGGCGTGAGTGACGGTGCTGAGAGAGCCGGGATAGTCCAAAATGGAGGAAACTATCATAGCTTATTAGCTGTGTTACTACATTAACTTTTATTTAATTCTGCTCTGTCGGAGAATAAACTGCTCAGCTGAGAAACGGTTTGCAGACAGTTATGAGACAGGAGTCAATGGTACAGACACATCTTTTGATTAAATTGTGAGAACTTATTGTTCTGCGTAATAGACAGATAGCAAGGGGGCTGAAAACTGAAGAGAGAAAAAAGAAACAAGCCTGAGGAGCACTTATGACTGACTAGTGCTAGCATGTTGCCAGCTGGCTAGCATGTCAGCTGATAGCTTGCCAGCTACAGTAGTTCACCAACTAGCCCTGTGAGTAATCCCTACCCCCAAGTTTGTTTTGCTCACAGAAATCTGGTGAAAATATTGTCAAACAATTATGAAAATGAGACCTTGAATACCCTGCTGAGGATTTTATGTTTGAAGAATGACAACAATCCACTGTACCCTTTTGTAACTGCACTATTGCTTGAATTTCTGATGTGTGTGTTTATGTCTTTTCGTTGGAGAACCCAATTTCCATTGAGCTCATTTCACAATATCCGAGCAGTCTGGAGCAACTCTGCCATTGCCTTGGTAATAACAACTCTGTCTGTTTCTTTATTTTCTCTCCACAGCTTCATCTTCTACTTTCTACTTTCTTTCTCAAACTTCACTTTTTCAAAATGACAAACCCTAGCATAACAAAATACAGATCAACATGTATTTGATATGCTTTATTTCAAAATGTCCATAATGCTTGAATAAAGCACGATTACAGTTTTTCTTGGCAGGTGTGTCTATAGAGTTATCAGGGAGGAAGACTGGCAGCAAAGTTGTAATCGTGGATACTGGAGAGCTAGAGGCGGCTCATGATGGGGGATTTCAGCTCCAAGCAAACTGGCCTTTATTGAGGTGTTAAAAAGGAGAGTATAGAAGACTATAGGAGTACAGAGCCTGTATGCCAACAAACCCCTTAATCCTCAGACATGGAGGCATGACAAGACTCCCAACACTCTGAGTCTAAACTCAAACAGATTGACACAGTGATTGAGACGTTTAGATTTGGTTTTAGCTGTTTTGGGTGTAAGTGCTGTGTTTGAGTGTGTATGCAAGTCATGAGTGTAAGTGTATGCCTGGGGGAGTTTTCTCTGACCAAAGGTATTTGGAGAGTTCATTTCCAAAACACTGGATATCCTTTTTTGGAAATACCTGCAGTTTCTCATTCAATGCCTTTAAAACAAAAAGGTCCCCACTGCTACCATTTATCCACAAAAAATATGTTGATCTTTGAAAAGCCAATTTGTTTGTAACAGTTGTAACAGTTAGTATCTATTATTTTATTGTATTTATACGTCTATTGTCTCTGTTTTAGCACAGCGTGAAACTTCTTTTGTTGATGTTTCAAATTATCCTTAAACTAACTTGGAGCAGTTAAAGATACAGCTGAGTGTTTTCAGTGAAAGCTAATCACAGACAAATGATTCTGGCACAGCAAGACTATAAAATAAATCACTTTGGACACATAAAAATCCACACTGACCCTGCATTTCTATCGTAATGTACTGGATCCATCTCCAGTGCAGCTGTTGCGTAAAGTTAATAATCCCAAAGCAGCAGTTGAAAGCTAATCACTGATACTCTCCGCTGATTAAAACAAACATGAGAGAAAGTGAGAAATCTGCTGTTTTTGCAGAAGGAATTGTCACATTCGTCTTGAACTGAATCGGTATGTACAGCTGAATTAAACAGAGAGTTTAACCACATTATTGTGTGAGAGTGTTTTGTGAAAAACAGGGGAACATAGACTATTTTGACATTTCTGGGTGCTTTTGGATCTAGTTTAATATCATTTTAGATTTTTCACCAGCCAGGTGGCTTTAAATACCCTTGTTTCAATTGTAAAAGATAAACTTATAAAATACATTTTGGTAATCATTAATGACCTTTGTATGAGGAAAAAAACTTCATCAGATAACTGATAGTGGAAAACGAGCAAGGCTTTTTTTTTATAACCCCATGATGGTCAGATGAAAGAGGAAGTGAAGAGGAAGTACTGGAGGAGAGACTGGTGCTAAATGGATTGACCCCAGCCATCATGATTAAGGCCATAAAGAGGGCTCTGGCCAGAGGTTATTAAAGGATTATAAAGGACTCTAAAGGGCTATAAAGGACAGGTCTGGAGAAGATTAGCCATGACTGCCGCTCAAATCAACACCGGTCCACATTCCACACCACAAGTTTACACACCAGACAGATACGGAGTCAGTTTAGTTGACTTGCAAATAACTTTCTGTCACTGTCTTGTTGTTTGAAGTAAAATTTGAGACATGAGTACAGTGATGAGTCTTTAGGGTTATTTATGCCTACTCAAAAGAACATGTCATTTTACAAATCAGAATGTGCAATTGTAGTTTCACCAAATAGGTGTTTGTTGATTATAGTGACAGCCAGACAAGTGTTTCTATATTGTTCTTTAAGTGCCCTGAAGTCTTCATCATTCATTGTATTATCCATAACTGTTATTTTGTTCCCAGTCAGGCTCCAATCTCCTTCCTCATGTTGCTGTTGTTGGTGTTCACACTGCCATCGTTTACTCCAGTCCTTTGACAGAATTGAAACCATCATTCCAAAACTGGTTTATGGTATGGTATAAGGTTTGTTAACATCAGAAATAAACTAGGACATTGAAGTTTTTAGCCACACTAGCAGCATGGCTATAGAAATGACAATGCCAGTCAGTTGGTGGGGCCGCCATTTTGATCCAGACTGACAGGTAGTGGACAGTGGGTTTTTAGAGCTTTTAGAGGCCCTGTGCCTGAGTTTGCCCTTAAATCACTAAATCCGCCCCTGCCTACATCATCTTCCCGTGCACCCGACATTGAGAGGAATGAACTGGGTGATAATGGGAACCAGAGCACCAGAGCTTCCTCAGCTAATCATGTGCAGCCACCAGTGAAGACAGCAGCACCATCACTCTCTCACTGCATCACTCCATCACTTTCTCTTTTCCTCTCCTTGTATGATCGAGACCTGAGTTTAGTCCCAGCTGGCCCCTGCTGCATTCACTGTTCATCCTTCTTCTGTCTTTACATCACTGTCCCCCTTTGCCGCCCTTTTCTTTGTTGTGCCCCTTTTTCCATCGGTCAGTCTTTCTTTAAGCTCTTACTCTGTCTCTCTTTTTTTCTCTTCCTCTCTCTCTCTCTCTCAGACACACATGCACACACACACACACACACAACACACCCCACACAGACTTTTTTTTAGCCATTCATCAGTAGCTAATCTCAGTTGTCTGCTTTGAGGTGTTTTGGGGCCACGTGCTCACAATGAGAAATAGCTCCCGGGCAGAGTGAAAAACAGATCACTGTGTGTGTGTGTGTGTGCGTGTGTGTTTTTGAGTTTCCTCACTAGTGACCAGAGGTCTAACTTACATAAATATTTGGTCCCATAAAGGCCGTTAGCAGCAGCTTATGAATCATAAAGCTCGTTAAACAGGAGTATAAATAAACAGTAAAGCGAGTCCTGGCGCCCCGCCGAGCTCCCTCTCCTTCCATAACTCAGTCTGGGCTCCGCCTGCTGTGGACGGACGTGTTCAGCTCTCCACCTGGGCAACAGGTCCCACTGCTTACTAACCTGTTCAGCTTGGCTGAGTCGGACGGAAAACTGTAAATTAGCTGAAGGTTGGTGCTTGGGTGTAAACTTGTGTAACAGCTCATTGGACGCTAATGCTGTGGACTTGTTTGGAAAAATCCTTTTGATGCTTGTTTTCTCAGAGGTGATTTCTTTTACGGAGGTTTGTCATGAGGAAGGAGTCAAAGTTTATGATCCATGGATGATTTGGTCATAACGCAGACCAGACGGGTGGAGTGTGTGTGTGTCAAATATTTGGGGCCTATACAAAAGCACAGTTTTGAAGTACTAGTATTAAGAATTTGCCACTACATTTTCTTAATGAGCTCATAATCATGTCATATTATATTCACTGCAAATTCTCATTTTTATGCATTAAATGTCTGAGCTTTAATTGTTGTCCTTACTGTTACAGCATTGACTTGCAGGCAAGAAACATACACACACACCTTCTTCATTCAGTATACTTATGTTATATTTCTGTTTTTTCAAAGGATTCGACTATGGTGCGAAATTACCTTTTATTCAACTAGCCAAATGGCTAGTGAATGCTTAAATTTTGAGTGAAGCAAATCTACCAGCCACTTGCATATTTTAACAGCATCTGGCTGGTGGCTGGTGATAATTTTGTGCCCTGTATTGAACGCTAGAAGAGTATGGAACTAAACCAGCAACATGTTTTAAAAATATTACAGTTTGATGCCTCGAAGTGAGACTGAAAAGGAGTTCTTTTATTTAACACCTGTTCGTTTTATCAGAACTGCTTCTAATTTTACATTAGTAAAGTGTTGTTGTTTAATGCAGTACATTGTACAAATGCAAAGTTGGATGAATGCTTGCTTTGAGTACTTTTCCCCCATCAATATCACAATTTGTTTGCATGCTTTGTGTGTGTTTAATGCGAAAGTGAGCAAATGTCCCTGCAAGTACATGTGCACCTCGTGGAAGGTCTGAAGTGGATCTGATGTCTGCGTGGAATTACATTTATCAAACCGAACATCTGCACAGATACAGAGCTGACTCTGACAGTGATAAAGCGAAGGAGAGATCTAAGCCCAGGTTGATATATGGACCATGATATCACTACTGACACCAACACTGGAACCCAAATTACACAGTAACCACAAAGATCCACAACACTGTGATCTTTGCCATTTTTTTGGGAGTGATTACCTGGGCCACTGTTCCTGTAAGAAAGGTTAAGAGCCACTTTTATGAAGCATTTTCAAAATACATAATGAGGTCATTTGTGTTTCAGTTGGATAGAAATTTCAGACATGCTAAGTCATACCGGTCATACGATATATATTCCACTTCATACCTCCCTGTACCTCCTGAGTCACACTCCACTCTCCCATGTCTTCTTCCTCTACATGCTCCAATACACTTTATCTTAACATAACAATCCTTTAAATTAATCTCCTCAGCTATTCTTTCTCTTATTCCTTTTCCGAGCATTTCGCAATCCTCCAAGAGCACTCAGGAGGTCACAGGAATATTTTGTTACAGTTGATGTCAGGGCACTGTGCCTCTGGCCTTTACACACACCAATGCTTGGCACAGGAAAGCAACCACTATCCACTATCCCTGTCACTGTACTACGTGATTCTGGTAACATGGGAAGTTTGTTGAGCTGCATTCTAAGTGGAAAAACTTGATCTGTTCTTGATGAGTAAACAGGTCAGGCTGCAGCCTGATGCAATGGAAAATCTGTTATGATTTAAAATAGAATACAGTTAGATTCTCACCCCACCACTGTTAACTGGTGTAAATAAAATTACTTGCACTTTTGAATCCTAAAACAAAAAGAAGTAGTTTGACGCCCACAATGCAAACACACTTTCAACTGAACCGTGTAATCCAGGCAGCTATTTTCTTTTTCCATTCACCAGGCATCTGTGTAAGTGGTGTCTTCAGTGCTACTGGCTCCTGTGTTAACCTCCAACATGCTCTCCTTTTGTTTGCTGCTGCACGGTTGATGTGGTGACCTCGCGAACCCTGCGGTGATTGTTTCACGAGGTTAAATGCCTCCTGATTGTGGGCAGAGCTGAGTGGTGATAATGTCTACCACATTCTCCTCCTGTCACACACGCTGTGCATACATGCAGCAGCACATAGGGACGCATTTCAACACATACGCAAATCTGCACACCCACCACTCTTTGCTCTGGATCCCAACAGTAAACAGTTTAGTGGTTCACTGATGCTTCTGAATGTTTTCATATGGAGGAGGAAGCCTCGTCAACACGCAGCTGACATGTTGACAAGAAGATATTGAAACATGTCAAGTGTTTTCTGATGTGTTTATTTTGGAGACTGCATGGAGAAAACTCAACCCCCATCAGCCTGTCTCTCTGTAAATGTTCATGTTGCTGACCTGGACCTCCACTTCTACTTGGGATCCCTACAATTTGCTGTGCTAATATCCTGCTCTCAATAATGTGGACATTTATTTTATAATTTTTTATAGCGATTGAAGGATTTGATGGAAGATGAGATCTTGTATGAGTGACAAGCGTGGCAAAACACACACACACACACACATATATACATATATATATACACACATATACAGCGGGTAAAATAAGTATTGAACACATCAACATTTTTCTCAGTAAATATATTT